>JAJONQ010010585.1:0-12215 GCA_036250385.1 Solanum microdontum
GAATCCATAATTCAATTCAAGGATCAGTTAAGAGTCAAGTCAAGAGCAGTTAAGATCAAAGTCAAGAGAAGTCAAGAGTCAAGTAAGAGAAGTTCATTTCAAGCTTTCATAAGTCTTTTACAAACGTTATAACTTTGTTTTAAGACTTAAGTTTTGAGTTCAGTAAAGAGTAATGTTAAAGTTCTTTTCTTCAAAGAAACACATGGGGACTAAGTATTTCCCAAAGAGATTTAAAATGTTTTACACATCTAAATAAGAGCGAAAACTGAGATTTCCAAAGAGTCTTCGGGCTAGTTTTCAAAAAAGAGTAAATGCTTTCATAATAATCTCAAATCACAAAAGAAGTATGTTTTTAAACATAAGAGCTAATATTATATTTTTGGGAGTAGTATTGAACACCGTTATGGGGATGCGAGTTAACATTAACTCAAGTCTCCATAAACCATGTAGACATCATGGGTAGAAAAGGGTCATACTTTTTAGATGAATCATTTTCGCATAGACTAGTGGATCCACTTAGTAGTTCAGGTCCTATATCACGGCAAGGTATAGAATGACCCGGGCAGCGTGGGGCTAATAATGTTGTATCATCACTATAGTTCTTAAGTGTTGGTTGTCAGTTAGAGAAACTCCCACATTAGTAATTGCATGGTTCCTCAAGGGGTTCTGCTTAGTATGGATGGGGGTATAGGACTTCATTCATGCATTGCACAAGTAAACTTTGAGAGGGATCATGATATGTTTTTTTTTTTTATGATTATGAGGTGACAGTATGTTTTAAACAGTTTTCTTTTTCTTTATATTGAACTTGTTTTAAATTGCTTTATAATGAAATGAGTTCAGTTAAATATTCGTGAGTTGAGAAAAGCCAAGGTAAGTGTTTTTTTTAGATTCTCTTTTCTGCCTATGTTGTTTTAGCATTCCAACTCGCATACTCGTACATTCAATGTACTGATGCCAGTTGGCCTACATCGTCTTATGATGCAGACACATATAATTAGGATCGGCATTCCGGCGCATCGTTGATCCAGTGAGCAGTTCAGAGTCTGTTGGTGAGCCTCATTGCATTCCAGAGGGTCCATTTCATTGTTTTCTAGTTTAGTTCATTAGGATGTTGTGGGGTTTGTCCCAACATCCATCTCAGTTGTTATTAGAGGCTTCATAGACAGTCAGATGTTAGTTCTTTAGTCTTTTCATTGTCATTATTCCATGTTGAGACTTGAGTTTGCCTTAATGGCCAGTTAAATGTTCCTTTATAACATTCCAGTTTATTATATGAACTTATCTTTGTGGAGTTTAAGTCTTCCGCTGAGTTAAATAAGTCAGGCCAAGGGTTCGCTTGGGACCAGCAATAGTCTTCGAGTGACAGTCCCGCCCAGGGTGTAGGCTCGGGGCGTGACACTTACATTTGTTAATTGACAACCAATGCATTGCCATTGAACTCTCTGTTAATTCTTTTGGATGTGTTAGTTGAGGGATTAAAATTACTCACTTGATATAATTGAAGGTTAATAGTGTTAAGTTTGATAACACAAGGACTAAATAGGAATATACCTTAACACAGGGACTAAAAGTGTCATTTTCCCTTAATTGTTATATGAATAATTGATAATTGAAGTTTTTTTTTTTTTATATATGAAATTTATATTTTAAATTTGAGCTTATTTGAAATAAACTTGCAAATTTTTTTTATAAAACATATACTAATTAATTAGCAATTACAAAAACAAATATTTACCTAAAAATTCATTGTGATAGAATATTAAACTATTGTCATATATGTATTTCAATAGTTTAGGACCATAACATTTTCTCCAATTAGAGCATTGGTTATTCGTCTTTCTGTTGCCACACATAGTTTTAGTCAATTGGGTTCAAAGCTGTAAATATTTGTCCAATTTAACATTTCTTTCTTGGAATATTTAGATAAAAATACTAAAAAAAAATATAAAAAATATGTTATATATGCGTACATAAGAAATAATGAAATTTGATAAATAACAAAATACTTATTATATGATATATTTGCTATGGTTTACTTTTAACATAAGAAAAGGTTGCCATTAGCTATTATTACACTTAATTTTATTATTCTTTAAATTTAAAGAAAGCATATTGTCAAATGTTATTTTTTCAAAGATATTTAGCTATGACCAAGTAAAATCTGCTTAACATAAGCTTGGAGATTCAAATTGGATGAACCATTTTCCTTCGTAGCTTCCTTAGCCAAATCTTTCCATTTTTTGGCATTCTTACTACATTCCTCCCCTTTCATCACAACATCTATATATGCATCTCTCCAAGTCATCCTTTTCAACAATACCTTCATCATTGATACTAACTCGGATTCCGATTTTCCAAACATCTTGAATGAGTTTAAAGTTACAACGTTGATCATTCCAAAGTGGACATGCCACAATAGGCACGCCAGAAACTAAGCTTTCTAGAGTTGAATTCCATCCACAGTGAGTCAAGAAACAACCCAGAGATGGATGATGTAAGACTTCCACTTGTGAGCACCAAGTCACTATTTTTCCTTGCTTTTCTAATTTTTCTTTGCACCTCAAATTTTCCTCCGATTTTCCCCCGTTTTTGCCTTTCCAAACCACCCACAAAAAGGGCCTTCCACTTTTTAATAATCCTTGAGCTATATCCTCCATTAGTTGATTTGGTATCTCAACGTAGCTACCAAATGCTATGTAAATAACCGACTCGTTAGGCTTTTCATCCAACCACTCCATGTAATTTTTTAAATTTGATTGTAAATCGGTTCCAAAAGAAGTATCAGAACGATTATTCCCTTCAAGAAAAGCTGAAGGAATGCAAGGACCAACTCCCACCATGGTCACACTATCCATCAAAGCCCTAAGAGCATCAAATTCTAAAGCATCAAGAGTGTTCACTAATACTCTTGGATTTTCTTCGCTATTCAATAGTTGAATGTGTTCTTTGATAGATAGAGTTGCCCAATCATAATACTTCACATTAGTGAAAACAAAGGAAGGAAAATCGCGAGTATTAAGAGCTAAAGGCAACCTCGAAAGCTCTAGAGATTGATGTTAAGGATAATTCTTGAAAGAATTTGCATAGTCAGTAAAGTAATAATAATAGATATCCAATATTGACTGGTTGAATCCAAAAAAGTGTTGATGGGACATTAATGCTCTTGGCCACTGACCCGACCCAAGCCCTAAAGGTAGAGTAGATAATACGTGTGAAAGTAAAATTCTTTTTTGTATGCTCTGATACCATATTAATCACGAACTTAGAACCATAAATCTTCACCGAATTATAAAATAAGTGGTACTCATCAAATGATTCCTTATAATTACCATCGTAACCATCAGAAAAGGGAGTAGAGCTTAATCCTCTTATAGTGGGGAGAATAGAGATGCGATTAAAACCTGATAGACTAGTACAATAGGTAACTTGTACTCCTAAATTGACCAATCTCTTGGCAAAATGAAGGCATGGATTTATGTGACCTATCATTGGAAATGACACAAGAAGAACATGACAATCATTCTTCTTGAAGTTTTCCATTGCTATTGTGTTATATTCTTTAGGCAAATTGAAAGGGCAAGTTATATTCCTATATTGCCTTAGGTTTTAGAGTTTATATAATGAAGATAATTATGGACATGATGATCAAATGACATTTGTAGAGATAAATTAATGTGTTCTTATTCACTTAATTTATACTTTTTAAAGAGATATATTTACCACCAACTCATAAGAGATAGTGACCCATTTGTTGTAGATTATTATATATATATATACAACATCAAGTTGTGAAGAAATTAATATGCCCAAACAAAAAAGTTGCATGTTTATTATATTTTAGTATTTTTTAAAAAGAATGATTGCTTCAAGTGCTTGAATTTGGAATCTTTTCACATAATACCGGATCACTCATTCTAATTGGTTCTATTGCGCGTTTGTCAATACATGTAATATTAATTGGGGAAAAAAAGAGCAAAAGCGAGGGACACAAATAAAAAATTATTCCACACTCGTTTAGTTGGGAACAAATTATCTCGAAATTAATTATTTTAGAGTTGTTATTCCATCCTTTATGTCGTATAAAATAGTACTACAATCTCAGAATAAGTTATCCAGCGATTTATCTAAACCAAACATGAGATAAATTCATCCTAATTTAATCACAAAATTACTTATTCTTTATCCCTCCTACCAGACGAAGTCAAAAAGCATTGGGAATTTAAAAGGCTAAGAATAATGTGTTGGAGCCTACAAAATAGTAAGGAATAACTAGGACTCAATATCTTTAGGTGATATAGATTATAAAATAGTCAAACTCTAATATAGGTATCAGACATCGGGTGAGAAAACCAAAAAAAAAAATTCATTTTGAGCATTTGTGGTTGAAATTAGGTTTCGAACTTTCAACAAGTTGGCATAATATTTTAAAATTTGTTACTTTATGTGTCCTAATTTAGATGACTCACTTTTCTTTTTTAAACAATCTAAAAAAGAATGACACATTTGTACATCTAGTAACAATTTAACTTTTAAATGTTTATATTTACCCTTAATGAAATGATTTATAGTTACCCAAACATCTTTGACTTGTTTTATAACACAAGTTTTAAAAATCTTTCTTTCTTAAACTTTGCCAAATTATATCATATAAATTAAGACGAAAAAGAGAACAAAATATTTGGAAATAATAAAATGAGTGTTAAACTATATCTCCCGTATTCATTCATTTATGGATTAATTACAGAAATTCCACCTTTTAGTTTACTTATTACGATTATCCCCTATAAGTTTTACAAATCTCCAAAATCCCTCATTTTCACGCATCAGATTAGTGTATCTCGCGCATCAGATTAATGTATCAGTGCATCAGATTAATGTATCATGTATAAAATGTACATCATATTAGTGTATCAAGTATAAAATGTAATGTATCTTATTTAACGATTAATGTATCTCACACATCAGATTAATGTATCAGCGCTTATATTATTGTATCCGTTTGAGGGATTTCTGTAATTATAAACTTTTAAGGGATAAATTGTAATTTTGCCTTAAAAGTATGTGATTTCTGTAATTTGCCCTACATTTATTATGTGTAGTTATACATAAAAGATGGCTACAAATGTAATTACAAATTGGCTAAAACAGAAATATATGTTTTAATGAAAAAAATTGTAAGTTGGGCTCCGGGTCCTTTTTGAATGACTGGGCCTTCTTCTATGAATTATTATTGTGCTGCACAATTTGGTTAACAAACATTTTCAATTTCACGGGATAGTCTATTTCGACACTGATATTTAACTTGTATCCACCTTTTTAAAAGTTTTTGCATATATATCTACTTTAGATATGCGGTGTCTGAAATTGGATTTGACAAAAATAATTATCTAATAAAACGTATGAAGTTTATATATGAGTGAAGTTCAGAAAAAATTTATTGGACTTTAGCCTAAACTCCAGTTATATATGCCTGAAGTTTTGTCATTTTTGCTGAACTTCAGCCATATAAAACGTCAAGTAGATGTGTTCACGAAAAACCCAAAAATTAAATCAAATAAAAGAATAATCGACATTTTTTTAATTTGATTTTGATTTAAAATTTAACTAGTCCCTCCACCTAAGCGTTGTCAACTAAAATTTTCACTACAAAAAACTAGACATTTAGCAACGACAAATATCGCCACAAAATTTCAAATATCGCCAATAAAGGCTTTCACTGATTTTTAGCTGCGACTAAAGGTTGCAATAGCCACCACTAATTTTTAGTGACAACTAAAAATCGCCACTAAAACCTATTTTTTTCAACAAAAAATATGATAATTAATTCTCGATTACGATCTAATTTTCTAAAATCAACACACATGTACTATCAATATTAAAAACATCTAATATTATTACGAAAAACACCAAAATTATTTTATCTTTAGCTAATTTAATAATCATATTTTATTTCTTACCATATATTTTTGTAATAGCTTACCTTTGTATCATACTCTTCTTAGAAGTCCGTCCTTCTAATTATTGATGTATGACAACATTATATAACAACAAAAAATAATATAATTTATTTAAACATTATTCACATTAAAACAATAAATAATATAATATAATATAAAATAATATAAATTATATATTATAAAATTATACGTAACAACCCTTCAAATAAAGTGAAAATGAGTATAGGGGAATCTAAAATCCCTTGTCTCCACCGTTGCAGCCAAGTGCTTTTTTCTATTTTACATGGTAAGTCATGTAGTAACTATTAAGCAAAAATGTTGGAATATTTTTAGCATCTTTGTGAAAGCCTGCTGCAGTTACATGCAATTTAGTATTATTTTTTTCGATTTTTCATTCGGGGTTTAATATTTATATTTGAGTCTAATTATTTTAAATTCACGCTGTGTACGTAGAGCTCCATTTGAGGAAAAACGCTTCCACTAAGGATTTTTTTATACCACAAGCTCAAACCTGAAATCTCTGATTATGGAAGGAGCAGTTTCGTCTACTGTACAATATCCTCTGGTGCTACAATAAAAAGAAATTACAAAAAAGCTACTAATAAAGAGACATCATTCAAAAATACTGCTCAAAATACTGTATTCTTTTGTAAAGGCTTTTACAGAAATATTGAAAACACGTTTGAATTTGGTATAACTTATTAGTTTCATCTTCAAATTATTGGTAGCCTTATAAATATTCACGTACTTAACTAACTAAATTTAAATATACCTCCAATTTGCTATGTAACATAAAATATGACACGTTAATTGCTTAACTATCCACATCAACACAAATCGAAACACACCTTATAAGATTTTACTATCTATGGAAGCTAATGCATATAATTGGATCGGTGGTAACATAGTTTAAGTGATTTAATTTACTTAATCATCTATGTAACAAACGTTTGAAACTCAAGTGGATACAATATTTATCATATGTTTAGATGATCAATCGAAATATATCTTAATTCAAATAGTTTTATTTTTATTTAAATTGTGCAATTGTATTGGATTTTTGCATCATACCCCATAGCCCACAGATTAAAAAATATAAGTATTTCATATCCTTAGTCAACTGTCATGTCCTTGTATGGCAAAGAGATAGCAAAGAAAAAAGAAAAAAAGACAAAGAATTCAAGTGGGGATTGGACAATTCCACAACCAAAGGCTGATATTACATGTGATAATAAGGTGAAAAATAAAATAAAGTTGTGTTTGTACTTCAATAATTTGACTTCAAATTGTCACTACTGTCATTCACACTGAAAATAAATAGAGTCAGCATTACTGTTTTCTCAATTAGGAAAAATCAGAGTTTCTTTGTGGTGGGGCCCCTTCTTTTCATTTTTTTAAAAAAATAAGATGAAATCCAGACTATTTTATTGAACATATGTTATATCTCACAATTTTTGATAAAATGATGTTCAGACTATTTTGTGTTCATCTCGACTATTTTATTAAGTATATCTTATCAGTATAGGCATGGAGGAGCTAGTGGGGGAGGGGGCTTTGGAACCTCCTTAAAAAAAGATTATACATATAAATATATCATAAATGATGAATGTCTGCTGTAAATTTTTTGTCTCTGCTATTAAGTAATGTACTAAATAACTCTTTTACTTAAACAAATAAAAAAGAATTTGCTAATTCTTTATGTTTCTTCTAAAATTTGAATGCTCATTTTTTATAATTTTCCTTCATTTCATTGATGGATATAGAAATTTGGAAGTCCTTAAAATTAATATTTTATTTTTGTTATGGAGCAACGGTTAGTAAGAAGAGTATTTTATGTTATATGACTAGTTGAAGGTTATTTTTTAACTAGTTGATTAATGATAAATACATTTTGAGTTTTTCAATCGGTGTTCGATATCCATCTTAGAACCTAACTAAATCTAAATTCACGCCAAAAAGTCCCATATAAGGAGTAAAGCACTCTGTAACAAAGACGATTCCGTACCCAAACAAGTCGAATCAAGACCTTTAATTAAGGAAGAAGAAGTACTTAGCTCTCCACCATAATCCTTGTCGTTCATTTTAGAGTATAAAAAATATAATACGATAAAGTTACCTATAGTTCACTGTATTTGGCCCTTGACCCTACTAAGATAGGTGTTGGGGTCCCTTTAAAGCTCCATTTTTGTCTTTATAGAAAACCATAGCTAGAGCTATATTGATATATAGAGTTAGACAATTCCAAATTCTTCCCAACACACTTGGTGTGAAAGAGGGTCTATAGAAATTGTGTTTCATTTTTCATGTTGTGAAAATTTGGGACAAGATTGGGTGATGGCTTCAACCATTAATATCTACTCAAATGGACTAATCATTGTGATGCTCATCTATTCTTTCACATTCCTTGCTTCTATATCAGGTAAAACAATTTTTATCTTCTTATCACTCTCTCTTTTAAACTTTTTTTCTCTTTTTTTCCATTCATTGAATTTGAAAAAGGGTATATTGATTCTTTTATCTTTCTTTTTATCTAGTAGCTTACTCATGATAGGTACTAACTGGAAAGTTCAATCTAAAATATATCTGTTCTTAAGTTTTACTCCTTAGCTATCTATATGTGTATTAAAATCACACTTAGGTAATAGGTCAAATAGGAAATGTGAACAATTGATAATTAGCCTAATTAGCTTTGAGGTGTGTTTTAACACATAGATAAAGATAGTTCAGATAGAAAAAAGGCACGTAATATTTGAGATGTGAAGCTTGCGAAAAATGATAGGTTTTGGCCATCAACACTATTAATTAATATTAAATAGTTTGTTACTATATGTTGTTGCTTTCCACTTGAACTACTATTTATAATGTTAAGTTTTTTTAAAACTATACATATATACAAAATGAATCTCAGTGCAACAACATGATAGTGGGTGTAGTGACTCTGCATTTGTGACTAACTTAAAATCCTAGATTCGTCTTTGCAGTTTAAAAACGATTTAATTTAGAAGAAGTTTCATTACAACATTATGTATATATGGCTAAATAAGAAGCATATGTCAGTCCTAACGCGTGATGACTTGTGCACGGGACATAAAGATCAAATATAATATGTTTCTTTCAATTCCTCGTGAGCCACTTATTTCTCCGGGAAAAAAAGAGAGATTGAAATTGAAATTGTTGTGTATGTTATAGGAAGAAGTGAAGAAATGAAACAAATGAGAATGGTGATGTTGGGATCAAGTCCACCAAAGTGTGTTAATAGATGCAAAGGATGCAGACCTTGCATTGCTACACTTGTTATTCCTCCACATACAAAGAAAGGTTTAAAAACAATAGCATCTAGAGAAGATGAAGGCTATTATCTCCTTTCATGGAAATGCAAATGTGGAACTAAGTATTTTCATCCTTGAAATATGTTGATCTTCTAATACAATATTCTTTTCTTTTTCTTTTCTAACTTAAGAGTAGGAAGGTAATTAAACTAGTGAACAATATCTTGGTTTGTTAATGCATTTTATGCACAACTTTGAGTTAGTTAATTAGTTGACATGTATATATTTCTTGAGAGATAATGATGCAAAAAACACTTTACGAGTTTCTTACCTGTTCATTCTTTCTATTTGAACTATAAATAACTATTTATCAAAACACATATCAACTATTGGTGATAGTTCAAATAGGAGAAGGGAGCAACTGATAGTTCAAGTGTATTTTCAACTATCGGTGATAGTTCAATTAGGAAAAGGAAACGATTGATAGTTCAGGTGTATTTTTAACTATTGGGGATAATTCAAGTAGGAAAGGGGAACAACTGATAGTTCAGGTGTATTTTCAACTATTGGGGATAATTCAAGTAGGAAATTCAGATGTGTTTTGATAAATAGTTAATGACAATTCAGAAAGGAAAAGTGAACACCTAATAGTTCGGGTGTATTTTCAACTATTGATGATATTTCAAGTAGGATAAGGGAACAACTGATAGTTTATGTAGAAAACTCGCAACTTCATATATGTTTTTGATGATTAACTCTTTCTTTGACTATTATTTTCACTCTACCTAGAGGAGAAGGTAAACTTGTAAACTATTTTCTGGTGCTAGCTTGCTCTGTATGTGTGTGCCTAGTTGTTTCTTTCACTTTATTTCATTAATATCACTCAGATTTAACAAACACTAGTCAACAATGAAGAAACCAATGGCCAATTATATATACACACACAGTTGAACTAACTTCTAAAAGAATATATACATATATACTCAGTATAATTCCATTCGTGGGATCCAAGATTTCACACGCCTATTTGGTCGGAGGATTATAGGCATGTGAAATCTCATGTTGGAAATTCAAAGAAATGAATGTTGTATTTGATTGGCAGATTTTTAGGGCTGGGTATAAATACCGAAAAACAGAAATATCGAACCGAAGTATTTCGGTATTTTGATTTTCGGTTCGGTATTCGATATACGTTTTTGTATTTTTCGGTATTTCGATTCGATTTTCGGTATGTAATTTTTGTATTATTCGGTGTTTCGATTTACCAAAATATATTATATTATAATATATAAATATATTATATTAATTATTAATATTAAATAATAAATATTATAATTTAAATATAAAAGAAAATTAGGTCAAAGAAAAAGTACACAAGAGTCTTTTCAAACTTTTTGTCAATTTCAAAATTTTCTAACTTTCTTTACACAGGAGCCGTAGCCCGTCCCTTCAATCTTCAGGCGTCACTCGTCGGTTTCCCACTTTCCTTCATTCCTTGTTTCGAATTTCTTTACACAGTAGCCGCAGCACTTTCCACTTCCGGGCTCTGACGATCTGTGTCGACCAGCAGCACGCAGCAGCCGACCACACAGCACGCAACAAACGACCACTTTCCACTTTATGCAACCGACCGGCGACCAGCAGTGAAAATTCAAACAAAAAAAAAAAAAAAACTGCAAAATTTTAAATTTTAAAAAGCCCGCTAAGCAGGCCCATAACAAAAAAACCGAACTAACAAAACCGAACCGAAATAATAAAAACCTAACCAAACCAAATTATTTCGGTTCGATGTTCGGTACGCGTTGTACAAGAATCAAAAACCGAAAAAAACAAAATCAAACCGAATTACCGAATGCCCAGCCCTTGAGATTTCCGAATAGTTGGCCCTCGAAGAAAGCAGCGATACTATTGAAAAGGACGGTTTCAATATTTCCCATATGCAATTCTTTGTGTAGACACTGTGGATGGAATAGGAACTTATTTGAACAAAATGCAGAACACTAAAATTGTGCATTTTCTTCGTACTTCTAAATTACACATTGAGAGAGTTGCTCAGATAGTAAAACAGACATATTATCATTTTTTGTGCAAATCAGAACTCCTTGTAAAACTACAAAGAAAAAAAGTATCCACGGATTGTTCTGAGCTTCACACAATTAATTCGAGAAACTAAATTGTAAGCTCTAACAAAATTTAACAAAAGGAGTAGAAGCAGAGGTTATGGTATTCTAAGGTAGAGAGGCTGTGGGAAGGATAGTGTGTATGCAGACCGTATTCCCATCTTAGGAGATATAGATGTAGTTTCTGATAGATCCTCGATTTAAGAAGAAGATTTTCAGGTTACAGGACAAGGAAAAACAAAAAATGTTATTGATTCCAGTACAATAATATTTTGTGTACTAATGTTTAGAACTTCGACGTTTGATGTGTTACATATCAAATATCAAAGATGGATATTGCACACAAGCTGTTGTGTGATCTACTGATCATCAATGAAGTGTTGATAAAATATTTTTATTATCTTAAAAGCATAAGAATAATATTTGAAATTATTTATTACATATTATTACCTTAATTACTTTAGCTTACTAATATTATATATTAACGCTTTTAATTGTGTAGCGACCGTTTGTTTTCTTATTATGGCAGTAGTTAATAGCCTTTATGGCATTAATCAACTACTATTGAGTTGGGTGTTACCAAAGGTCCATGGAATATTTGGTAATAACTTATATTTGGTCTTAATGTGCGTATAATGCACGGCTGATGGTATGCTATTAACCATATACCTATATATCTATACTAGGTAATCGTGCCCAACGGAGTTTTTGAAGCGATTGTTTGCGTGGATAAAGGAATAAATTTTTTTATCCCAAACCTGTACTTTCTTTGACACTATTTAAGGCATAATAAGACTACCCACATACAACATTTTTGAAATATTTTATGTTGTCAATTATCATGATTTATAGTATTTTTATGATAG
>JAJONQ010010594.1:0-13392 GCA_036250385.1 Solanum microdontum
ATAGTGTAATTTAACGTAATGTGTATCATGTAGTTACAACAATAGTAGTACAGTAATATTTTACCTGGGGATTTCGATTCCATCCAATGGATAGAGAGGGAATTGATGAAATATCTTTTAGCTTTGCCTCCAATTGAACATGAAGATGAGGAGATTTGTTGGAAAAGTGTGAGTAGTGAAAAGAGGTTCAATTTTGGGATACAAAACAAGTTCAACTGAAAGGGTAAACGAGAAAACGATCCAATTACCCAGAAAGAGACAATTGAAACTGAATGCTAGTATTGATTGATGTCGACATTTTTTTCTCTACACCAAAGGAAAGCCTATCATCATTTAACAACCTGATCACTAGTTCCAAGCGAGCATTGATGTTTCTAAGACTTAGCACATGCTCCAACCCACCATTCATTACTTACAACAAACAATAAGCAAAAATGCACAACTACTGATGCTAGTTAGAATTCATCTAAATTCAAAAGCAAAGATATATATATAGACTGACTATACCTGACCCCTGATTTGAAATAGTAATCCACAACTGTGATCCGGATTAACAAGCAGTAGTAATAGCAATTCAGATGCAAAAAAACTGTAGACAAACTTGAGTATCATTTCTCATCATGCATTTTACAGATTAATGAATCAATTAACAAGTTGCACCAAACAGATCACTAGTAAAAACAAACCATTTACAGAAGCAGCAGCAGCAGTATTGTATAACAGAAAAAAGAGTCTGATAGTGTTCTCCCTCACATAACAGCGACTATCTGAACCTCTCCCTGAGCATCACCGTACCAACATACCTGCAACCAAAAATCTTAATTATCAAACTCTCCACCACACTATAATTAAAGTCAGACTAACAAATTAACACTCACCGTCCAAGCATGAGAAGACTAGCCTGGGGATTCGTCCCTGGTGACACTCTGAATATTGAACCATCAACAACTCTCAGGCCATCAATCCCAAGCACTCTCAAATTTTGATCAACTACCTTCCCCACAACACACCCACCATGATAGTGCCAAATGGTACTCACTGTCTCATGGCAGAACTCCTTCATAAGTTCATCATTTGACTCATCAACAGGCAAAGCAGGACCAACGTACCTAAAATCCCTACTGCCAAACCACTGATCAAACTTGAAAATCTCCATTGTTCTACTTCTCAGCACTTGTGCTATTTTTCGGGTCCCATTCACACACCTCTCTACATCTTCCGGGTTGCTGAAGTAATTGAATCGAACAATAGGGTTCAGTTTAACATCTGTTGATGCCAATCTAAGTGAACCAGAAGAAACCGGTCCAACAATCTTTTCCATGAGGGTGGCCACTGTAAGATAAACTGGAGACGGGGAAGTTCTGATAAAAAGGGAGCTAGCAGGGGAAGCAAATGGAATGACATTAGAGGCAGCCTCCAAGTAAGCCCCCGAATTAGTGATCCCCACAACTTGAATCAAAGAGTGTTCTAGTGGCATGGGTGGCACAATTGAGATACCATTTCTTGGATTATCAAACAGAAACCTCCCCACATAAGGTAAATGGTGAGCAACTGGTATACCCCATGTAGATAAGTAAGGCCTTGGACCAACACCACTCAAGAGAAGCAACTGTGGGCTACCAAGAGCTCCTGCAGATACTAAAACTTCACCTTTTCCACGCAGCATGGCGTGGTGATAGCGCCCAGATTGGTCACTAAAAACCACACCAGTAGCAGCCTGCTTAGACGGAGAATAATCTGCGGATGGAGCTAGCAGAATTCTCTCCACACTTGCATAAACGGCCACGTGAATGTTTGAAGGATTTGCAAAATTAAGAAGATCAGCAGCACTATATCTGCGGCCAGAGGTATCAAAGGTGGAGCCACCAATCTTGGTACCAATAACATGATCCAAAGTGAACCCATTGAAGGGATCAATGCCGGACTCCACTAACCCATCCCTGACAGCCGACTGCCAATTCTTGAGTTCCGGCCTAAACACAATAGCCTTCTCAACCCATTCATAAGATTGATTTACAACTTGCAAATCCCAATTCAATTTCGACCTAGTGTAGAAATCTTGATCAGCCCTACTGTAAAAACCGGCATTAATTGCACTACTTCCACCAAGAATGCGACCTCTGGCATTTGGAACTCCCTCTTCGGAGACGAAGGCTTGGGCAGGGGACTCAATATCATCAACATCTGTAATTACAGTGAGAAAGCCTTCTTGGGTCATCAAATTAGGTCTTCCATATGGAACACCGCCTCTTTCAAGGAGTAGAACTCGGTACTTCTCCGACAATGTCGCCGCCAGTGGACAGCCGGCGGTGCCACCTCCCACAACGATGTAGTCGTAATAGTCTTCCGATGGGAACTCCGTCGCGTTGGACACAAACCCCATATAACTTGGACCTGTAAAACAAAATTTAGACAAGAAATCGTCAAATTCTCAAAGAATGTACGTCGCAGTGCAAAACTGTAATCAAAGTTGAAAAAGAAGAAGAAAAGAAACAGAAATTGAACACCATACTTTCGTTGGAAGAATGAGAGTGCGTAACCGGAAAGGAAATTAGTATGATGATGATGATGGTGAAGAAGAGGAAATATGAGCTGGAAAGAGCCATTTTTGGAAATCAGAAAAAAGGGGGCGGCGGCGATGGGTTGTGAAGAGAAAGAAAGGAGGTGGTGGCGGGTGGTTACTGAAATTAGCTTAGGAATTGGAGTAGTAGAGAGGAGAGCAGTGTGTTTTTGGTGGGAAATTCAGTTGGATAATCACAAACACCCAAAGAGCGTTCGTTTCCACTTACTGTATTTATTTATATTTCTTCCCTACACTTCACATTTTACTATTGTATTTCATCTTTTCACAATGCCAACAAATTATCTTCCTCTTATTACATTCACATTTTACTATATGTGTGTTTGCGTATTCCACATTACCTAATATTAGGTAATTTTGTTTATCAAAAATTTGAAGACCAACTTTTCATGATTTTAATTTCACTTTATTAGCTAATAGAAGATGCACAAAAGGATAGCTATAATAGGTAGGTCCAAGAAATTTTGTGAAAGGTGATTAAATTGAAATGGTACACCTACAACTTATCAAGTATATGTCTTTAGATAGGAAATATATGAACATCAAGAGTTAGGATAGATGTTAGTAGATAGTTAACATTGATTAGTTTCTTTATTGGTATTATTATTACCCTCTTACTATCATGTTCTCCGATATCTAATATGATATTGTTGTAGTTAGTGTTTTCTTCTTCATTGTTTTCAACATGATTTTTTCAATAGATTAGCTTTACATACTTGATGTTTGATATAGTATTTTACTATAGCTGAGAGTCTATACAAAATAGTCTTTCTATCTTCTCAAAATAAAAGTACGATTGTGTACATACTTACCCTAGAACTTCACAAGTGAGATTACAATGAATATATAATTGTTTATTATTTTTTGTGATTTACATATCACATTAATTATATATTGTATCCACCGTTCTCTTCTTCATCATTGATTGCTATTAAGTTTCACATCTCACAACTCTTCTTTCTTTTTTTTTGCTATCCTTTATCTCCTCTTAACGATTTTCATGAGAATTTTTATGAATTCAATGTTGACTATTAGGCCATGAATATTTGAGTTTCTGGTTGAAATATTATTTATTTAGTTTTAAATTGAAATATTGGAGACTTGCAGAAGAAGTTGAGCCAAAGCCCAAATCAATTGGAGCGGAAGTACGTTTCCCGGGCCGGCCCATATTGGATGAGAGAGGTCTCTTCACTCTTGACTCTTGAGAATAGTAACCAAAAAAGTCTACACGTTTTCCCCAATATTCCGACTTCCGACTTCCGACTTACCGGCGACTCAGGTAAGCCTTAAACCTTTGTGTTTTACTGTAAATTTGCGTCCCTATTGTTTGTACAAAGTTATTCTGCACGATCATCGTTTATCAGTTGGTTTCTCTTTGATTGTGAAATTTACTTGGGATGTTCTATATATTCATAAGCAATTTTGGAATGATGAATAGCGTTTGTTAATTCTTACATATACTAAAAGATGAAAGCACAATCCTCATCCAATGTTGGGCAAAAAACAAACTGGGATACGTAATAGTGAGACATGCCATTATAATCTCAATACTCCATGTTAGACAAAAAGGGGCTTGAGCTAATATGAGCATGGATCACACTCATATTGGAATTGGATGCATGTATTGGTGACAATATCTTCAAGCTTCAAGTTAATGGACATTAATGAACCATCATTGATGGACGTTGCACATGACACCATCAATTTGTTACTTCCCTTCTTGAGTTGTAAAATACAACTCAGTATTTTGGCAACTCTCACACCATAATCCCGTATAGAATCCTCTACTACCCTGTGTCGTGGAGAGCCTCTACTTGGGTATTCATCTCATTGCCTTCTCTTTTCACAGAGAATTGTGATGAGTTGAAGATCAAGTAAGTAGTTTGCAAAGAGGGAGTTCACTAGTTGGCATCCCAAGCACCCCTATCCCATGATAGGGCTTTGGACTCCCAAAATTCATATGGAGTATGATCCCCTTGTTTCCTTCCGTCCATACTAAATATCCCCTCTCTTTTTTACATCCAGTATAAACCTAACAGACATGATCTTGGACCCTATGTGGTATAGTACCAAATAGACAAATCGCATTCCAGAACCTTAAATGTAAAGGGGGATCCTCAAAAAGGAGTGCGGCAAATCGAACAGGAAGCACATCAGAACCAAATCGAGGGAGGCTCTAGAGAACTAGCGGTAATCCAGGTGGTAAATGGGCATTGAGATGGTTTAAGCCTTTTAAGGTTAGAGGAGAAGAGTTATGGTTTCGGACACAATAATGGTAGGACCAGAAATAGGAAGGACCAACCACCGATAGTGTTAACTGGTGATGTGACAATTAAGATACGGCAGGATATGTGGGGAAAAGTGGTAAGAGATTATGTTAAGAGATAGAGGTCCGATACTGCTAGGAGTTCTGCTCTTAAGATGTTCCTTTTTTGAGATAATCGAATTTTATACTTTAAAAAAAAAATTGTTTCCAATCTTGGCAACCACATATATTTACACTGGGTATGCTGTTGTTGTCGTACTAAAGAAGATATATTGTTGAACTAGACATTTGTAAAACATTAAGATTCACTAAACTAGTTGTTTATGTTAATCCAATATTTTATCCATCCTTAGTTTATCTCCAATCTAAATTCTAAGGCACCTGGCAGTTTACCACAAAAAAATGTATATGTCAACCCAAAAACAACAATAATTATTGTGTCAATTCTATTGAACTTTAACTACTAACCTAATTGATACTTTGGCCTTCTTTTCGCACTATTACGGATATGAAAATAATGGTCAAAATCTAATTCAATTGGCAACCGCCCCTATCGGAAATAGAATTGACTACCGATTCCGAAGGAGCTGGAGTTACATCTCTTTTCCATTCAAGAGTTCTTATGCGTTTCCATGCCCCTTTGAGACCCCGAAAAAATGGAGAAATTCCTTTTCTTAGGAACCCATACAAGATTCGTCACTACAAAAAGTATAATGGTAACCCTACCATTAACTACTTCAGTTATGAATTTCATAGTAATAGAAATACATGTCCTAACGAGACAAAATTTGGAACTTGCTATCCTCTTGCCTAGTAGGCAAAGATTTACCTCCGTGGAAAGAATGATTCATTCGGATCGACATGAGAGTCCAACTACATTACCAGAATCCATGTTGTATATTTGAAAGAGGTTGACCTCCTTGCTTGTCAAATGCTCGACAAGCTGCTACATTAGCAGCGCATAAACTATGTTCGTCAACCAAGTTTGTTTAGTGGTCGTAAGCTTATTAATCTGACCCAAATTGGTACACGCCAATTCCATTTTGCCGGATTGAAAGAGCCATCAATCACTATGATCTATTTCTTAGAAAAGATATTGCGTTATCTTTGTTTGATTCTGTATAATCACCTTTTTTCTACATCTGACCAATTTGACTTCAATTTGATGTCGCCGGTTCCTCCACATTGTCAGTTCAGTTGTGGTTTAGCACCACCCTATATGGATCTTAATGATCTGAACAAGGTTTGGGAAGTCAAACCTTTGAAGAAGGTGCGTGATGATGAGGCGAGGGAAATTCTTGAAAATGTAGCAAAACAGGTGCAACCTATAATGCGCAAACAGAAGTGGAAAGTTAAGGTGCTCTCTGAATTTTGGTACTGGCCATTCCTTCCTTTCAGCCTTTTTATTTCCTAATGAGTCTTTAGGTTTAATGAGTTTCCTGCTTTTATTTATATTTTCCATTTTGTTGCTCATGAGCTAATCTGATTTCACAGTCCTGCCAATCCATCTCTTTTGGGACTCAACATAGGAGGAGGTGCTGAAGTTAAGATTAGATTGCGCCGGCCAAACAATGAGTGGGACTTTTACCCTTATGCTCAAATTCTTGATACCATGCTTCATGAACTCTGCCACAATGAATATGGCCCACATAATGCTGACTTTTATAACCTATTGGATGAAATCAGAAAGGTTGTGCCTGCATGAGATACTTTTTACTTTGTTTGCACCACTTACGTTCTTTTAGCTTTTTTGGTTTTCTGACAACGTTTTTTTGCTAATTTAAACCCTTCCTGCATCCCTTTTCAGGAATGTGAGGAGCTTATGGCTAAAGGAATTACGGGTACTGGACAAGGATTTGATCTCCCAGGAAAACGATTGGGTGGGTTTTCTCGTAAACCTCCGTTGCCATCATTGCGTCAGAAAGCACTGGCTGCTGCAGAAAACAGAGCACGATTGGATGTACTTTTGCCATTGGGGCCTATGCGTCTTGGGGGTGATAGCAGCATCAAGGCTGCACTCAGCCCAATTCAAGCTGCTGCGATGGCTGCAGAAAGGAGATTACACGATGATCTGTGGTGTGGCTCCAAAATGTTAGAGAGTGAGGGGCCTTGTGAAAGCTCCAAAGCTTCAGCGATACCGGAGTCTCGTCATATTTCAATTGTAGGAACCAATTCTAAGATAATGTGGGAATGTTGTGTGTGCACTTTATTGAATCAGGTAATGTTTTTGGCTTTATCCTTGCTCTTTTATTTCCTATGTTAGTCCTGTACCACATAGGAACTATATAAGTCTTCTTTGAAATGCAGCTCTGTTCCAACCATGTGATCTAAACAACAAAGCAATATCCCTTAAAAAATAGAAAATTTGGCCCAAGCAAATGACACCTAGCCAGAATTGAGATCATTTTCAGACATATCGATCTAATGGGATTTTTCATAGCATTATCTCTGTGACTGTAAAGTCCCCCCACCCCAACTGATGTTATTCATTTCACCGTTGCAGCCTCTAGCCCTCCTTTGTGGAGCTTGTGGAACCCCAAAGGATAGAGGAAATGAAGCTAAGGCAGCAAAGGCCTGGTCTTGTAAGTTTTGCACGTTGCAAAATAGCCATGAGGTTGAACGGTGCTTAGCTTGTGGAGAGTGGAGATACTCTTATGGTCCACCTGTTTCAATGACAGATCCTCGTATTGGCACGTAAAGGGCAATAAGCAAAGAATTTTACAGAAATTACAGGCGAACTTTGTTACAGGTCAGACACGATTAATTAAATTAATTTGTAAAATATGTTTTGGTGTAATGAAAGCAGTCATATTTACCCACTCTGCTCGAGAAACCATCTGTGTACTTGTTAATATATGATGAATGAGGTAAGGCCTATGATGTTGAGAGAATGGAGAAGAAAGTAGTTGGCCACGAGAATTAAGTGTAATTAAAGTAGTTGGTATAAAAACTCAAAAATATTGTTTTTTTTCCTCTCCCTTTTTAAGCTTTCACTCGATACTGTGATTCGAAATATGATGATTTGGTATGCACATTAATAGAGTTTTTGGCTAAAATCATCCCTCAAGTATAGCCCAGACTTAGGGTACATCCTTATGGTATAATTGTGAACAAAAAACATACTTATACTATCCCAAAACTTGCATAAACATCCTTTTTGTTAACTACTGTTAAAAACTAACAGAACATGACTTTCCCCCCAAAATCTCCATATACTGTAAATTGATTTCTTCATCTTTGTAAACAACAGCTCACAAGAGACTTGTGCCAGAACACCACAGACTCCTTCTCATAACCACGTTGTTCGATCATATTTTTAAAACCTGATAAGCTTATCATTGTCCTGTTTACATAGTAAAAAAATTCAACTTTTCCACCTATGTAGCCTCTTGTCGGACCACGCACAAATGATTCGCCGTGATGTACTTTAATTGTGAAAAGGATGCCTTAGAAATAGGATCTACACAAATATAGAACTCGTTCTTATATATATATATAATATGAAATATATAAAGTCAAGAATGAAGTACAAGTTCAATAAAACTAATATCATAACATGTATAAGTTACTGAAAAGTCTGTTATATATGATATTAACAAATGCTTAAAGGTTTTGAATATCAACAATACCATAGTTGGGTGTGATTGATCTGTCAGTTAAAACTTCGAGCCAACATTCTTTGTACTGTTTCTTATTTTTCAACCTACAAATCTGATGTTTTTGAGAATGAAAACGATGTTTAGTTTGAGAAATAACAAAAATATTACAGTAATGGTAAAATCAAAATTTCTTCAATGACTTTCTTTTACCTTGTTTGTGAGGCAGAGGAAGAGGAGATAGAAAATAACTCTAGATTCAGTTCTTCTGTTGAAAAAGAACTTGTCTGGTTGCTTAAGTTCAGAAGAAGATGAAGTTTTGTTTTGAGAAGCTGATGGGGCAGGATTTGGGAGGAAATCAATCGTTAAGTATGTGGGGATTTGGGCTAAGTCATGTGCTTGACACATGTGTCTCTTTCTGTTAAAAATTTAACAGTAGTTAACAAAAAGGATGATTTATGCAAGTTTTGAGATAGTAGAAGGATGCTTTTTGTTCACAATTATACCATAAGGATGTACTCTAAGTTTGAGTATATTTGAGGGATGAATTTAGCCAAAAACTCCACGTTAATATATCAAAATTTCCAAGTTACCGCATTAATTGTATAAGGTGCTGGAGTACTTTTGAAATATGATTACATAAAAATAAAAAGTTGCAGGTTTTGTCTTATCTCATCAAAAACATGTTTCCGTGTTGACGATAGCACTTTTCCATGTATGCATTTGCGCAAATGCAACGTATAGTAAGTATATCTTGACCATTTTGTTAAGATGCCAACATTTAACGCTTTCCCCATAACCCAGTTATTTGTTATCCCCACCCACATTGTCCACTTCCTAAGAACCAACCAATATAGTATAGATACTCTAGAATAGATGAAAGTAATTACCTAGTGTTTTGTCTCTGGTGGGATTTGAACCCGAGACCTTATAGTGCTCAACCCACTTCATTCATCACTAGGCCACACATTGGCTGTTCAAACTACATGAATTTTGACCAATTACCTTATTGAGTATACTACTTTTTTGTATAACTTTTAAATACTGTATTTAAATTTAGCTCTGAATATTAGTCAAATAGTACCATAATTTTGGGACAAGAAGAAGTATTTCATATCTATGGACTTTGAATTTCCCATCATTGACAATAATTGGTAAAGAATTATGGTTGAAACTTGTGATAAGAATAGATAACCTGCTCAATACTTGTATATTTAAATGAAGGACCAATGTCATAGATGAATACGCTGATGCCGTTATAGTTTGGTCCCTTATGTTTATTTTTTCATGCGACTACAACATTCAGGTCTCGTTGAAGACAAGTCCGATTAATTTGGATTTGTGCATTGCAGGACTCGAGGCCAACGCTCCCAACAAGATTTTTTCCTTGAATCCCCGAGACTTGTGATCAAGATTGAAAGGATCTCAATTATCCCACCACAACTCATGTTGGTACATTATGGGAGAAGCTGATGTTTGCACTAGTAAATAGTATTATTATGGTTTTAATATAAACTTTTCGAATATATAAGCAATGAAATAATTTCTATCATCATTTGGTAGAATGAAAAGTTTAACAATTCCAGATCATTAATGGATAACAAAAAGTAAGTGAGATATCGGTTTTGTGTCAAGAAATGAATAATTGAAATATTCATTCAATTTGAATGAGTTGAGAAAACCTTGTAATTGTGTATTTGGCAACGTAATGATGCATGTTAATCAACAATTGTCTCCAGTTCATTTGATTTTAAACAAATCATTGTATCTTGAGCAATAGTATAAGACTTCTTTCCCATTTCCAGTTTTACAAAACTAAATTCCAAATATTAAGTTCAAAAATCAGACAAAGAGCTTTGGAGTGATGCGGTATGACCAATTACATAAATATGCCTAAATTTAAATAACTTAAACTAATTATTTAAGCTTCAATCCTAAAATTTGCTTTTGGGACTATGTAACACTGAATTTTTTGAATGAACCAAATATGTTAGACAAGAAAAAAGAATACTGATATTTTTATAATACAAAACGTTTTGATTTTAAGTGAAATATAAGTAAAACTAAAAATATGAAAATAAGTCTCCTCCCCATTCCCAATAGAAGGAATTAACCACTCATAAAATAGACGAAAGGAAAAAAATTATAGTAAGTGATTGACAAACTCAATTCTTCCACCCCGAACCCTATATATGCTGACTCGGATTTTCTACTTTGATGTTATTCCTATCCTATAATATTTTTCTAGATCGCATGAAAGCAAGCAAGAAATTCATTTATTTTCCTTTTTTACCAAATATTCTTTGGTAAGTAAGGTGAATGAATAAACAATTTGATTAGTATTTGTTAATGAGATGCTAATAGTAGGATTTAGCGTGACCCTAATGACCTACTCATCCGCCCAATACAAATACAAATACAAATAGGTTTACCTTTTATTTTTCTCTTCCAAGAAAGTTCTCTCTCTATTTGTCTTTGGATGGCTGCATTTCTCCTTCTCTCGATTTTCTTTCCAGCTTAGAACCTAAAATCCCCATTCCATTTCTCTTTCTCTCTCTTTATTTATATATATAATTGCAGACAATCCAATATTCATTCAATCAATCATGCGACCTACTCAACCAGCTGCCAACTCCACCTCCTCCGCCGCCGCCGCATCATCCATGCCTCCTCCCTCTTCCACCGGACAACGCAGTCGTCCCCGGCGTCGTACTGATTTGACCCTTCCTCTTCCTCAACGTGACGTTGCTCTTGCTGTTCCTCTCCCCCTTCCTCCAACATCCGCTCCTTCCTCTTCCTCATCCTCATCTTCCTCCCCGCTTCCTACCCCTTTACATTTCTCTGAGCTCGAGAGGGTTAATCGCATCGGTAGTGGCACCGGAGGTACTGTTTACAAGGTTCTACATCGTCCCACTGGCAGACTCTATGCTTTGAAAGTTATCTATGGTAACCATGAGGATTCTGTCCGTCTCCAGATGTGCCGTGAGATCGAGATTCTCCGAGATGTAGACAACCCTAACGTCGTTAGGTGTCACGATATGTTCGATCACAACGGCGAAATCCAAGTTCTTCTTGAGTTCATGGATAAAGGCTCTCTCGAAGGGATCCATATCCCTCTCGAACAACCTCTCTCCGATCTAACTCGACAGGTTCTCTCCGGCCTCTACTACCTCCACAGGCGTAAGATTGTTCACAGAGATATCAAACCTTCTAACCTCTTAATCAACTCCAGGCGTGAGGTCAAGATTGCAGATTTTGGGGTCTCCAGAGTTCTCGCACAAACTATGGATCCTTGCAATTCCTCCGTGGGTACCATCGCTTACATGAGTCCCGAGAGAATCAACACAGATCTGAATCACGGACAGTACGACGGATATGCTGGGGACATATGGAGTCTCGGGGTGAGTATCTTAGAGTTCTACTTGGGAAGGTTCCCCTTCTCTGTGGGGAGACAAGGAGACTGGGCCAGTCTTATGTGCGCCATTTGTATGTCGCAGCCTCCTGAGGCACCACCCACTGCTTCCAGGGAGTTTAGGGAGTTCATTGCCTGCTGTTTGCAGAGGGATCCTGCCAGGCGGTGGACGGCCGCGCAGCTCTTGCGCCATCCCTTCATCACCCAGAATAGCCCAGGCACCCACACCGGTCCTGCTACTACCTCATTGAGTAATCAGGCACATCAATTGTTACCTCCACCTCCTCATTTTTCTTCTTCTTCTTCTTGACGTTTTAGGTTCGGAGTAATTCCCCACTCTTTTGTTTTTCTATTTTACTTAATTTTCTGGTTTTATTTTGTGTAATCTTAAATGTTGTTACTCTCTATTACTGATGGTGGTGGTTGGATTTTTATTTCTGGAGAAAGAAAAATGGGGCTGGTTTTGATAAAGTTAGAGTCTTTCCTCTTTCAGCTGATTAACAATTGTTGTATCAGGCAGGAGAAAGGAAAGTAGAAATTATGGGTTTCCCAGATTCAATTAATGATATTTTGGATATATGTTTTGCCATCTTCAAAAATGAAGTCGCCATGGACATATATATATATTTAGCTGTAAATCATCCTCCCATGTTGAAAAGTGAAGAAGAGAAAGTTTTGCTATTAAGTGCTAGTATCTTTTCCCTCAAGGATGCAATATCTGTTTTCTTTTTTTTTGCTTGTGATTCTGTGTTGTATGCTTAAATATGGTAAAACAATCCATTGCTTTTATAGGTAGAGAATTACTAGTTCAAAGCCTCCTATGGTGTGATTTAGTTTAATTTTTCAGAAGATGTTGTGTGAACATTTTCGAGCAAGAAGTTGGTAAATGGGAAAAAAAGCTTTAAAAGTAATGCTAGTAGGAAGAAAGCTGCAGGTGTCTAGTCGTTTTTTGCCTTAACGTTCAACTAGGCTGCTACTATATCTTCCTTTGTTTGAGTTGAGGTAATAGACTTTGCATGCTTTGTTAGTTGATAATATTAGATGATGATGATATACATACATACATACAAGGCTGGAAACACAAATCTTTTGCAATGCAAGGCTGGAAAAGAGAGAGGAATCATGATTTTAAGTAAGTGTTACTAGATACATTGTTGCTGAACAAAATCTGCGCTATCCAGTGAATTGATACCTCTTGTCTGGTTGGAAGATTCTTGTGTTTATTATACTAGTTTACGTTCCGTTAAATGTAAAAGGAGGACGGAATTTCTGAAGAAAAAACACGCAGAGTTAGTTGATCAATTCTAAATACATAAACACGAGTTGAACTCCTTCCTCGTCAATCCTGCTTGGCTATTCTGACCAAGAGTAAAGGATCACTCGTTTTTAAGCAAAGACTTTTCCATCTTCCTCTGCCAATACATGAATGTGAAATTAACATGTAACCACCAAGGGTATTCGCTGTCCTTTTTTTATACATACATAAAAGTTGAAAAAATGAATCTCCCAGTAATCACAAAGTTCGACATCAATAAAG
>JAJONQ010010596.1:0-21672 GCA_036250385.1 Solanum microdontum
TAAGAGCCAGAGAAGGTGGTGGAGAACAGTACCTGCTTGTATCTGGTGGATCATTTGGAAGGAGAGAAATCAGAGAATTTTTGTAGGGAAAGAATGCACTATAGAGAAGATTAAGTGGAAAGTAATTACCACTTTAGGTTTTTGGTGTAAAGAAATGAACATAGAAGAAGAAATTCAACTAGTGGATTTCATAGGAGCTTTGTAAGTAGTCCTGTTTTTTTTTGTTGGTTTTTCTATGTAACTAACACTTTTGGAGGTGGCCAGCATAGCCCTTAATGCTGAGGAATACAATTTTACCAGTTTCAAAATAAATAAATAAAGAAATTAAGAAAATAACAAAGAAAGACTTTGAGAGAAAAAATACTGCAGTATTATCAAAGGGAATTATTTTATTAATAATCCAGAGACTTGCATTTATAGATATAATTCCTAACTAAAAATAGAAAAATAAGATACGAACTTATCAGTTTAATTCAAATAACAAATAAAAAGAACGAACTCCTAAATATAAGTCAAATAGGACTCTAATAACATAATTTAAAAACCCTAAAAATAGCTAACTGTTTTATTTCTACAATATCCTAAGACATATTTTCAACAAAAAGTTCACTGCGTGCACGAAAAATGACAAATGAACAGGAGTGGATATAAAAGATGAACCCATAATTAGATAATTGAAGAAAGAGAGTGAAGTTGGTATAAAAAGGGGGGTAAAGGAAAATTGTCATCGTTAAAACCAACAGGTGTTACGGCATAAGATTTGCAACTTCTATCTACAGATAAAAAGAAAATAGTAGAGCATAAAGCTCAACATGAGGTACCTCAATTCATGATATGACAGGTGACATTTTATAGAGAGGAGTTAAGAGGCAAAGTGAAGAAATGAAGAGGACTGCAGGGAACATGTCTTCTTTTGATCCTATGAAGAAAAGATAGGTTAGAAATTTTTGTTTCCTTTGTCAAGGTATATCCTTGTTAGGAACTCCAAATCTCTTTACCTTGAGTGAGAACTCAGAAGGAGGATTTTTCTCAAATATTTTGAAAAATTGAGAATGATGGCTACTGTTCTACAACACAAAAATGACAATCTGGAGTTAAATAGTCAAGCATCTATAGTCACATAGGCACTCCCAGTAGGTAGCATACGACACGTCAAACGCTATTCAATCTTAATATATTAAAATGTGGTCAATTTAATGGTACAGATAACAAGGATCAGCAAAAGTTAAGTTATTCATTTATGGGTACATGTTACGTATGGATGTGCATTACTATCCAAAAGGTGCGTCAAACTTTGTGCTAATTTACAGAGTAGTTTGAAGAATTTGCACCAAGTATTCACACCATTATTGCACCCATTTGAGTTTTGATAGGGGTACATTAAAGCAAATTAAAGATGCTTAAAAGAACAAAATTACACAAGGACAGATATATTACAGTCTTTTCAGTCGCAATACGGAATGTCCCGGGGATAGAAATTGCAGCTCCACCACCCATTGTGATCCCATTTAGAAGAGCTACCTGCATGAGAATCATAAGAGTCCTTTAATTGCAAGAAACTTAGTATCGGAGCAAGCAAATGTCCTAGGTTCGAGTTTCACTACCACCTATATCAATCAAATAGCAGCCCATCAAAGTTTTAAACTCTAAATAGTCATACTTTATTTTGATACCCCATTATAATCAGCTTCCACGAGTTATTCACTTTTATTAGCCAGACTAATAGTTTGAGTAAATGTAGGATTTTGATTATAATCATGTGTTTATAAGGATAAGGATAGGTACAAATCTTATTTATATCTATATCCCTTTATACATGGTAGTATATATTACTCAATATCAATATTACTTTTCTATTCAATTTATACATATAAAATACATGTGTTATACAACAACCATTCATATTACTTATTAGTATTGTTTATACATATATTATACATGCATCAGTTTATAGACATGCATTTACAACGACTATACATATCAACATTATTTATACATCTATTATACATGGTTTGTTTATATCAATATTAATCTTCTACTTAATTTATACATGTATTATACAACAACCATACATATTAGTATTATTTGTACATATATTATACATGCATCAGTTTATACATATATATTTACGACGACTATACATATCAACATTATTTATACATCTATCCTACATGGTTTGTATATACATCTATAATTCAGCATACACCCCCACCACTTGAAATTTATGTGTGAATAAATATGTTCACAGACCAAACATATTTATCCATAATATATAAGTAACAAACATAAATCTGATATGGCCACATTATTTTATGGCTAATTTTTGTAAAATTATTTTTTGGGCTATCAAAAGTTATAAACACTTTGGGCTTGGTTATATACGTTTTTTGCCCTATCAATTTCACGTGCTTAGGCCATGAAAAAGAAATAGACTCACACGTGGGGAGGCATGTGAAGACATAATTAAGTAAATAAAGGTTTACTCTCTCTAATAGCTTAATAGTTTAAATGAGATGGTCACATACTTCAACATGACATATTATCCTCCATGCTACTAAAGATAGTATTAATCAGTGTTTTGTGTTTAAACCAGGAGCGGAGTTATGACTTGGCGAGGGTGGTCAGATGAACAACCTTTGTCAGAAAATTTTTGCTAGTATATATACGAAATATCAATATTTTTGGATATGTACTAATTGTTGAATACCCTTGACACAATAAAGGTAGACAGCCCAACGGTTAAGGCTGTGCAAAGCTGCCTCAGTGTTTCGGGTTCGAAACCCGAGTGTAGGCATTTTGTTTAATTTTTTTTGTTATTAAGATTTTTCTCTTAAAAAATGCAAAACTTAGGCTTTTGTGGCCTGGGTTTGAGCCCAGGCTTGAGCATTTCATTTATTTTATTTATGTTCCGTTTTTCTCTTAAAAAAGAGTACAAAAGTGACCTTTTTTAAGTTAAGAAAAACAAAAGGTCTTCTTTTGACTTTTCTTAATTTAAAAAAAGAATAGATTCATAGTTATTTGTCTTTTCCTTTTAGTTTTTTGTCTTCTCCTTCTCCCAAAAACCCTTTACAACACTACCTTTCTCTCTTCTCCATTTTTCATACATATTTGCAAGTTTTAAGAAATTGGAAGCTTTAATCATTGTATATTTCTTCCTCAACCGCTATTGAAGTGCGAAATGTATTTCTTAATTCTTTTTTTCCTTTAGTTTATTTTTTTTCTAATCATGTGTTGAAAGACTTGTATATCTTAATTTTTATGTTGAAAGCTACTTTATTTATTCGAGTATCGATCAAGTATTTGGTGTATTGTGGATTGATTTTAATAAGTCTGGTACACTTGATTGCTATTTCAGTGTGGAGTTCAATGAGTTTGGAGAAATATTTTTTTAGAGTACCCAAAACAAGTTTGGCGCCTCAAAATCAAAATCAACTACGTCGAGATGAAAATGTCGACCAAATAGAAATACCGTCTCACTCTTCCCAAAGACAAGAATTTGATGTAAATGATTTAAAAGTTGATCCGACTGAAAGAACTCCAATTTTGAATTATCATCCAAACCTTCGTGATGAGATAAGTAGGGCATACATCATTAAAGGTCCTTGTCAACCTCGAACTCATTAGTTTCCTCAAACAGATTTTTTTGGAACACCACGTTGTTTTGTTTATACGTGGTTTGATGCAGTGGCGGAGCCAGGATTTTCATCAAGGGTGTTCATACTTTAGGGCAAGTAAAAAAATAAACCTCGCTGGTCAGATTATAAAGATTGGCAACAAAATAGTCATACCTCAATTATTGATTTCTACATAGTGCTCCAAGTTATTCATACTCTTTACCTGTTCAATATCAAATTAACCAACTATCCAAAATGAAAATTCTTAAAACGGAAACTTGCAAAATATCAATGGATAAACTAACGAAGATGAAGTTGGACAAATATATTGACGGATAGTTTCATACACACCAAAATATGTGAAGTGGTAACTACAATTGCACTCGATGACACTTCATCTCTTGAAATGTTTTCATAATACACTCATTAGAAACATCTTTAAATACTTTTTTCTCTGCATAAGGCACTATGCAATCATCTAAGAATTCATCATCCATTCGATTTCGCAAGTCATTCTTGATAATCTTCATGGTCAAAAAAACTGTTTCAACTGTAGCAGTGACAACAGGTAGAAGTAAAACAAATTTCACTAAAAGAAATATGGGAGAATAGTTTAAATGCTTCTTTGTCTCAACCAACTTTCTTGAAAGTTCCCCAAGTCCACCCAAATTGGAGAACCTTTCATCAATATCACGAACATCAATAGTGTAATTAACAAATTGATTCTCAAGAGCTCTCATGTTGGACTCATCAAAGTCATCAGGATATAATTCAGTCATTCTCATTATCTTCTTTATGTCAAAACTAGAAAATGAATCAATTGAATTCAAGCAAGATACTCCATTAAGCAAATCACTTCATTGAAACGGTCATTAAGTTGTAGCTGCCAATTAATGATTTTATAAAACACATCCACACAATAATGGTGCAAAGTAGTACAAATAACTACTTTACGTCGTGATCTCCCAAAAATAGCATATGGATCATCAAATTGGGTAATGAAATGTCATGCTTGATACAAAATGCTTCTACTTTTTCTTTAAGTGAATCTCATCCAATATTATTCTTAAGAGAGGATCCCATTCATTATCTCTTAAAGCTTGCAACCTTTACAAGAATCGTGGCATTTGCAATATCCTTCTCATTTTTCTTTAATGAAACATTAAGATCATTTGTGATTCCTAAAAGATCAGTCATCAAATACAACAAGAAAACAGTCTCAAACGTTTGACAACTTCTAAGAAATCTTGATGCGCTTGCTCTTTCTTCCAAAGTACTTGCATTTACAACAAGAGTATCAAGTACATCAACAATAGAGTCAAAGCTACTAATAAAGTTTCCAAATGACTTGTACAGAGATCCCCAACGAGTATCACCGGCTTTAACAAGACCAAGTTCTTGAGTATCAACCATCTACCCGTTTCTAGTTCACCCATATCCAATGTCATTCAAAGATATTTTTTTTTGAGATTCTCGAAAATTATCCACATGTTTAAAAGAAGCTCCCAACACATTCAAAATATTTTAAATTAATAATACAAGTTCACCAACTTGAACAAACTTTTTAGAAACCGCAACAAGAGTCAATTGAAGTTGATGAGCAAAACAATGAACAGAATGAGCCGTTCTACTTTCTTGTCTAATCAACGTTTTAAGACCACCTAGCTCACCTTGCATATTTCTTGCCCCATCGTAACATTGCCCACATACATTAGATAAAGTCAAAGAATGGTGAGCAAGTACATCTACAATTGCTTCCTTTAGAGATAAAACGCTAGTATCTTTAATATGAACAAGTCCAATAAATGCCTCCATCACAAACCCCCTTTTGTCAACATATCTTAGACAAATAGTCATTTGCTCTTTGCGTGACCCGTCTCTAGATTCATCAACCAATAAAGCAAAGTAGTCACTATTTATATCCTCTATTATAGCCTTAACTGTTTCAATCTTACACGCAGTCACAATATCTTTTTGGATGTCATGAGAAGTCATTTTATTATTATTTGGAGCTTTTTCTAACTCAAAAGGTTTAATTGCATCACATCTAACAGCATACCAAGAAAGAACTTCAGGAAAATTACCCTTGTTCAATGACGATTCACTCTCGTCATGACCACGGAATGCAAAACTTTGATTCAAGAGAAGTCTTACCACATCGATTGAAGTGTTTAAGCGAACCCGATATTCATGCATACTTTTATCATCCAACTATTAAAATGCAGCTTGAATGGATTGTTGTCCTCGCATGAGATCTTCACACTTTCTTTTGGATTGATTATGAACGCTATTCGGTGGACCAATATGTGTAGCAAAGTTATCCTTTCTATGCCAATTTGTAAATTCCTTAGTCGAAAATACATTACCACCACCTTGATTAATGTTTTCTCCTCGAAATAAATAACAAGGTAAACAATAAGCAACATCCACACTAATACTATATTCCAACCAATCACGATATTCATCAAACCACATATAAACAAAATGGCGTGGTGTTCCAAAAAAAATCAGTTTGAGGAAACTGATGAGTTCGAGGTTGACAAGGACCTTTGATGATGTATGCCCTCCTTATCTCATCACGAAGGTTTGGATGATAATTCAAAATTGGAGTTCTTCCAGCCGGATCAGCCTTTAAATCATTTACATCAAATTCTTGTCTTTGGGAAGAGAGATGATATTTCTATTTGGTCGACATTTTCATCTCGGCGTAGTTGATTTTGATTTTGAGGCGCCAAACTTGTTTTGGGTACTCTAAAAAAATATTTCTCCAAACTCATTGAACTCCAAACTGAAATAGCAGTCAAGTGTACCACACTTATTAAAATCAATCCACAATACACCAAATACTTGATCGATACTCAAATAAATAAAGTAGCTTTCAACATAAAAATTAAGATATACAAGTCTTTCAACACATGATTAGAAAAAATTAAACTAAAGGAAAAAAAGAATTAAGAAATACTTTTTCACACTTCAATGGCAGTTGAGGAAGATATATACAATGATTAAAGCTTCCAATTTCTTAAAACTTGCAAATATGTATGAAAAATGGAGAAGAGAGAAAGGTAGTGTTGTAAAGGGTTTTAGGGAGAAGGAGAAGACAAAAAACTAAAAGCAAAAGACAAATAACTATGAATCTATTCTTTTTTTAAATTAAGAAAAGTCAAAAGAAGACCTTTTGTTTTTCTTAACTTAAAAAAGGTCACTTTTGTACTCTTTTTTAAGAGCAAAACGGAACAAAAATAAAATAAATGAAACACTCAAGACTGGGCTCGAACCCAGGCTACAAAAGCCTGAGTTTTGCATTATTTAAGAGAAAAATCAGAATAACAAAAAAAATTAAACAAAATGCCTACACTCGGGCTCGAACCCGGAACACTGAGGCAGCTTTGCACAGCCTTAACCGCTGGGTTGTCTACCTTTATTATGTCAAGGGTGTTCAACAATTAGTATATATCCAAAAATATTGATATTTAGTATATATACTGGCAAAAATTTTCCAATTAGTGCGAATGCTGCTTATTCTTTACCTTGTTATTTATCTCAAGGAGAAAACGTTAATCAAGGGGGTGGTAATGTATTTTTGACTAAGGCATTTACAAATTGGCATAAAAAGGATAGCTTTGCTACACATATTGGTCCACCGAATAGAGTTCATAATTAATCCAAAATAGTGTGAAGATCTCATGTGAGAACAACAATCCATTCAAGCCACATTTTACTAGTTGGATGATAAAAGTAAGCATGAATATCAGGTTCGCTTAAACAATTCAATCGATGTGATAAGACTTCTCTTGAATCAAGGTTTTGCGTTTCGTGGTCATGACAAGAGTGAATCGTCATTGAACAAGGGTAATTTTTCTGAAGTTCTTTCTTGGTATGCTGCTAGATGTGATGCAATTAAACCTTTTGAGTTAGAAAAAGCTCCAAAAAATAATAAAATGACTTCTCATGGCATCAAAAAAGACATTATGATTGCGTGTAAGATTGAAACGGTTAAGGCTATGATAGAGGATATAAATAGTGACTACTTTGCTTTATTGGTTGATGAATCTAGAGACGTGTCACACAAAGGGCAAATGGTTATTTGTCTAAGCTATGTTGACAAAAGGGGGTTTGTGATGGAGACATTTATTGGACTTGTTCATATTAAAGATACTAGTGCTTTATCTCTAAAGGAAGCAATTGTAGATGTACTTGCTCACCATTCTTTGACTTTATCTAATGTACGTGAGCAATGTTACGATGGGACAAGCAATATGCAAGGTGAGCTAGGAGGTCTTAAAACGTTAATTAGAAAAAAAAGGAGATCGGCTCACTATGTTCATTGTTTTGCTCATCAACTTTAATTGACTCTTGTTGCGGTTTCTAAAAAGTGTGTTCAAGTTGGTGAACTTGTATTATTAATTTCAAATATTTTGAATGTGTTGGGAGCTTCTTTTAAACGTGTGGATAATTTCAAGAATCTCAAAAAAAGTATCTTCGAATGGCATTGGATATGGGTGAACTATAAACGGGTAGAGGGTTGAATCAAGAACTTGGCCTTGTTAAAGCCGGTGATACTCATTGGGGATCTCATTACAAGTCATTTGGAAACTTTATTAGTAGTTTTGACTCTATTGTCGATGTACTTGATACTCTTGTTGTAAATGCAAGTACTTTGGAAGAAAGAGCAAGCGCATCGGGATTTCTCAGAAGTTGTCAAACGTTTGAGACTCTTTTTTTTGTTGCATTTGATGACTGATCTTTTAGGAATCACAAATGATCTTAATGTTTCATTACAGAAAAAGGAGCAAGATATTGCAAATGCCATGATTCTTGTAAAGGTAGCAAAGAGAAGGTTGCAAACTTTAAGAGATAATGAATGAGATCCTCTCTTAAAAAAAATATTGGATGGGATGCACTTAAAGAAAAGGTAGAAGCATTTTGTATCAAGCATGGCATTTCATTATCCAATTTTGATGATCCATAAGCTAATTCTGGGAGATCACGACGTAAAGTAGTTATTTGTACTACTTTGCACCATTATCGTGTGGATGTGTTTTACAAAATCATTGATTGGCAGCTACAAGAACTTAATGACCGTTTCAATGAAGTGATTTGCTTAATGGAGTATCTTGCTTGAATCCAATTGATTCATTTTCTAGTTTTGACATAAAGAAGATAATGAGAATGGCTGAATTATATCCTGATGACTTTGATGAGTCCAACATGAGAGCTCTTGAGAATCAACTTGTTTATTACATTATTGATGTTCGTGATATTGATGAAAGGTTCTCCAATTTGGGAGAAGCATTTAAACTATTCTCTCGTATTTCTTTTAGTGAAGTTTGCTTTGCTTCTACATGTTGCCACTGCTACAATTGAAAGAGCTTTTTCGGCAATGAATATTATCAAGAATGACTTGCGAAATCGAATGGATGATGAATTCTTAGATTGTTGCATAGTGCCTTATGTAGAAAAAAAAATATTTAAAGATGTTTCTAATGAGTGTATTATGAGAACATTTCAAGAGATGAAGTATAATCGAGTGCAATTGTGATTACCAGTTTACATATTTTGGTGTGTATGAAACTATCCGTCAATATATTTGTCCTACTTTATCTTCGTTAGTTTATCCATTGATATTTTGCAAGTTTCCATTTTAAGAATTTTCATTTTGGATAGTTGGTTAATTTGATATTGAACAGGTAAAGAGTAGGAACAACTTGGAGCACTATGTAGAAATCAATAATTGAGGTATGACTATTTTGTAGCCAATCTTTATAATCTGACCAGCAAGGTTTATTTTTTTACTTGTCCTAAAGTATGAACACCCTTGACGAAAATCCTGGTTCCGCCACTGATTTAAACAGGTAAACAAGTGAATCTCTGCATGGTCCTATTAGATTACAGGAGAGCACATCTATGGTACAATAGACAAGATAACTAGAGTTTAGAGCACTTGGAGTTGCACCGAATAATTTAGATTTCTAAATAAAGTATGTCTTCCACTCACTAATGCCTTCTTAGTCAGAAGGAACTGAAAGTGTAATGAGTAGCAAAACTGCTAATTTTTTCACTATTCCAGTGTATACTACAGTGGGAAGGAGAAGCCAATGAGAGGAACCAAGAGACTGATTACTTCTTTCATAGGCATATTTCTTAAGAACTAGATAGGGTCAGCACTTCCAGATCTTTCAATGCAGTAAACAATGAAAGCTAATTGAAGTGGTTAAAACCTATGCTCACCAATCATTTAGATTCTTTAAAGGTTATCCCACGAACCATTATACTAGGAGTTAAAAAGGTAAATAACTGTCCACTTGTAGAGACTGCTTCCTTTTAGAAGCAGTATCTTTCAAAGTTGAACCTTGGACGCAGATGTCATTTCAGCTACAGCTTCATAGAATCTCAGATTTTTCCAAGCTTTTCACATGATTGAGAAAAGGTAACAAAGGAGGAGAAATTGGTATAGGAAGCGTGGATAGACCTACTAAAACTTCTTCTTTAGTTGTCAGCAACCAGTTTTATGTTCCACGGCATAAAAGACATCAATACTATGGTATCTAAACTAGATCATAATGGTGGCTGAAGATGTGTGACATGCTGGTTACAGGGATTCGTTCTATTGGTGACCAGTATCTCACCTGGAACTTGCGACCCAGGGTAAGAAAGAGGTACGTCCAAATTCTACAAAAAATTCTGATATTTATTATCTCGAGAAAGAAAAACAAAAAAGACACTCACCTGTGGTTTCAAGTATGTGCCAATAACATATGCAAGACTATATATTTTCTGATAAAGTTCTTTGCATTCATCAATGTTTCCTGCATAATACAATGGACAAAAAAAGATCTATCAATGAAAGTAAAAGCTAACACAATTTAGTTACAGTATTGTAGAAGGTTCCCAGCAGTATTCGGGTAACAATTAGCTAAAAAATCTAATATATTATGATTCTGACATATACATATACCATGGCTCCGCACACAACTAAATAGATAGCTTCTAACTAAAAACTGAAGTACCACATATGAAGCAACAATACAATCAACATTCTTCAAACAGTCAAAAGAAAATATGCATGAACTACTATTTGTGAAGAGCATAAGACAGGAAATATATCTCCTGTACACGTTACAATCACACAACCATACATCTCATTGTTGTTAGGGTTGTTCGCCAGTTTCTCGAGCTCCGTATGAAAATCATTGAAATGCAGTAATTTGCATTCTTACTTACATCAAAGGTTCACCTAGACATGTCTTCTATGAGGATAGGGGACATACAAATACTATAGGATATTTTGACTCAAATTGGCAGGATTTCATTCAGGACCTTCCACCAAGGTTTCGATGGTTTAATTGGAGGAATTATATTTTGGAAAAGCAAAAAGCAAGTTGTAGAAACTAGACAAGCACCAAGGCATAATACCAAGCAATGGCTTTGGCTACATGTAACTAATATGGCTAAGACAAGTTTTTAAAGAGTTAAGGTGGCGAAAAGATGCACCCCTGCAACTGATTGATGACAACCAAGCTGAATATACATTGCTTCAAACCCACTGTTTCATGAGAGAGCGAAATATATACAAGTAGATTGTCATTTTAATTGACAAGAGATTTGAGTCATTTGTGGCAAGTTAGGAGAATACAATATGTACGCCCCAACTTGAGGAAGAAAGTCAAGGAATTAGGAAATTTTTAATATGACAATAGTTACTCATTCCTTGTAAATACGGTAAGCACACAATTTATTCCCGACATCTCCTCCTGTATAAAGTTTGACCTAAAAAGGTCTGGATTGTGTCATACAAACTGGTGAGAAGGAATAGAAGTTGTACCTTTCTTTATCATATTATAAGTATTGATCACATCACCGCCAGCACAAAATGCACGGCCCTCCCCCTTTCAGAAATCGGAAAGAAAAAAAGGGATCACTGAATGGCAAGATGAATATATAGAGGGAGAAAAAATTTCAACAAATTACCTTCAATACCACACACCTGGGGATCATCTTCTCAACTTGAGTAGAGCTGCAATAACCTAGATACCTGTATGGAAGAATACCAATTGAGTCATTCTCAACAACATTCTCCCTTTAATAAGTCCAAAAAAACGTTGGAAGTGTTTTCAGAAGAATAGAATTTGAATGTAAGAGACTGACAGTGAAATAGTTGAGAGCATTAAGCACAGAGGGCCTGTTGAGTAAAAGAGTCGTCGTATTAGAGTCTTTCCTTTCAACCAACACCTGAAGCAATAGAAAATGAAGAAGAATGTTGGTTTGAGGATCAAAAGGGGGAACTGTGAAAGAAAGTGAAGGTGCTTACTGGGTCATCAATGGTGGACAGAGTAGTATAACGATTGCATTGAGATATGAAGAGACGGTTGCGCACAAAAGGACGTAAAAGAAAAGACGATTTGAATCTCTGCATTTCTCGGCCGGACGAATTTTGTATAGGTATTCCACGGACGGAGACAACAAGATCTGTCAAATAACAAAAACTTTTTCAACAATTCTTGTATCTTTAAATTCAGTGCCTAGTAATCTTATCTTGTTGACAATACCAAGGAATCTGTCAGAGTATTCCCTGATTGTTTCTAACTCTTTCATTCTCTGCAATTTGAATTCCCTCATTAAATTTAATACCTTCATTTCTTGTATTCTTTCATCTTCAGCATATTCTTTCTTCAGATAATTCCAAATATTTTTTGGTGATGTGAGAGTCATGATTTTCGTGAAAATAGTTGTCAAAACAGCAGCAAACAAAGTTGCTTTCGCCTTCAACTTAATGGTTTTCTTTTCCTTGTGACTCTTGATTTGGGCCACGGTGAGATTATTTGGCAGCGGATTAATTTCATAAAATTTCATAATCCTCTTCCACGGCTTCCCAAAGATCAAGAGCCTCCAAGTAAGTTTCCATTCTCACAGCCCATAGTTGATAGTTCTCACCATAAAAAATAGGAAGAGTCATTCGTGAAAAACTATTTTCAGAATCCATTTTTCTACTCACAGGTCCCTCAAAAAGAAGGCTCTGATACCAATTGTTGATTTTTTAATAAAGAAATTAACAGAGAAAGACTTTGAGAGAAAAAATAGTGCAGTATTATCAAAGGTAATTATTTTATTAATAATTTAGAGACTTGCATTTATAGATATAATTCCTAACTAAAAATAGAAAAATAAGATATTAACTTATCAACTTAATTCAAATAACAAATAAAAATAATTAACTGCTAAATATAAGTCAAATAAGACTCTAATAACATAATTTAAAAACCCTAAAAATAGCTAACTGTTTTATTTCTGCAATATCCTGAGACATATTCTCAACACTCCTTGGATCAGGAATTGTAGATTGTAGTCTCATCTGAAATTAACCTTGTGAACAAATCTGCTAATGCATCCTTTGTCTTGCAAGGCTTGTGTGCATATTCTGTTGGATTAAATGAGAAGCTCTTACCTCTCATTTCAACTTGTAAAATCTCTTGCTTAGTAGAATAAAAAATTTGGCAATATTTGTCTTCAAATAATAATTTAAATCCTTTTTCTATTAACTGACCAATACTAAACAAACTTTTATCAATATCAGGCACATAAAGAACCTCTGAAATTATTTTTGTACCTGAATTTGTTTTAATTGAAACAGACCCTTTTCCTTTTGCAGGAACACAATCACCATTCCCAATTCTGACTTTCTTATTTTCCATAGGAATGAATTCTTTAAAAAGATTTCTTTCATATGTTATGTGGTTTGTACAACCACTATCAATCATCCAAAAATCAAATTTTTCGGTTGAAAAACAAGTTGCCACAAATAAGTGGTCTTCTTCTTCAGTAGTGACTTGGGCAACTGTTTCATCTTTTTGAAATTTGTTTTTGCAAATCACAACTTCATGACCAAGTTGTTTGCAGTTCTTGCATTGTGCATCTGGTCTTTTCCAACATTTATATGGAGGATGTCCATTTTTTCCACAGTGCTGACAAGATGGGTAATTTTTCAAAAATTTAACTTCATGTTGTCATTCCTACTTATTATTAAATGCATAAATTAAATCTTTTTCCCTATATATATGAGATCAATAATAGCTCATCCAATCATCAGAGACTAATTAAACACAATGTACACTTCTACTACATCAATAATAATGCACACACTCAGGATATTGCAGAAATAAAACAGTTAGTTATTTTTAGGATTTTTAAATTATGTTATTAGAGTCCTATTTGACTTATATTTAGGAGTTAGTTCTTTTTATTTGTTATTTGAATTAAGCAGATAAGTTAGTATCTTATTTTTGAATTTTTAGTTAGGAATTATATCTATAAATGCAAGTCTCTGAATTAAAAGTTAGTATCAGAGACTTGTATTTATAGATATAATTCCTCACTAAAAATAGAAAAATAAGATACTAACTTATCAATTTAATTCAAATAACAAATAAAAAGAATTAACTCTTAAATATAAGTCAAATAAGACTCATATAACATAATTTAAAAATCCTAAAAATAACTAACTGTTTTATTTCTGCAATATCCTGAAACATATTCTCAACACTCCTTCTTGGATCAGGAATTGTAAATTGTAGTCACATCTGAAATTGACCTTGTGAACAAATCTGCTAATTCATCATTTGTCTTGCAAGGCTTGTGTGCATCTTCTGTTGGATTAAATGAGAAGCTCTTACCTCTCATTTCAACTTGTAAAATCTCTTGCTTAGTAAAATCAAAAATTCGATAATATTTGTCTCCAAATAATAATTTAAATCCTTTTTCTATTAACTGACCAACACTAAACAAACTTTTATCAATATCAGGCACATAAAGAACCTCTGAAATTATTTTTGTACCTGAGTTTGTTTTAATTGAAACAGATCCTTTTCCTTTTGCAAGAATACAATCTCCATTCCCAATTCTGACTTTCTTATTTTCCATAGGAATGAACTCTTTAAAAAGATTTCTTTCATATGTCATGTGGTTTGTACAACCACTATCAATCATCCAAAAATCAAATTTTTTTGGTTGAAAAACAAGTTGCCACAAATAAGTGGTCTTCTTCTTCTTCAGTAATGACTTTGACAACTGTTTCATCTTTTTAAAATTTGCTTTTGCAAATCACAACTTCATGACCAAGTTGTTTGCAATTCTTTCACTGTGCATCTAGTCTTTTCCAACATTTATATGGAGGATGTCCATTTTTTCCACAGTGCTGACAAGGTGGGTAATTTTCAAAAATTTACCCTTGCTTTAAGTTTTGTGGCTTGCTACCAATGCTCCTTCAACCATGCCATCTTGCCTCATAAGTCTCCTTTGTTCCTGAGCCTTGTTGGCAATACCAAGCAATCTGTCAGAGTTTTCCTTGACTATTTCTGACTCTTTCATTCTCTGCAATTCAAATTCCCTCATTAAATTTAATACCTTCATTCTCGTATTCTTTCATCTCCAGCATATTCTTTCTTCAAATAATTCCAAATATCTTTTGGTGATGTGAGAGTCATGATTTTCGTGAAAACAGTTGTTGAAACAACAACAAAGAAAGTTGCTTTTGCCTTCGACTTAATGGTTTTCTTTTCCTTGTGACTCTTGATCTGGGCCACGGTGAGATTATTTGGCAGTGGATTAATTTCTTAATCTTCTTCCACAGCTTCCCAAAGATCAAGAGCCTCCAAGTAAGTTTCCATTCTCACAACCCATAGTTGATAATTCTCACCATAAAAAATAGGAGGAGTCATTCGTGAAAAACTATTTTCAGAATCCATTTTTCTACTTACAGGTCCCTCAAGAAGAAGGCTATGATACCAATTGTTGTAAAAGACTAGATGCACAATGCAAGAACTGCAAACAACTTGGTCATGAAGCTGTGATTTGCAAAAGCAAATTTCAAAAAGATGAAACAGTTTCCCAATTCACTACTGATAAAAAAAAAGAGTTTCTCATTTAATCAAACAGAAGATGCACACAAGCCTTGCAAGACAAAGGATGAATTAGTAGATTTGTTCACAACGTCAATTTTAGATGAGACTACAATCTACAATTCCTTATCCAAGGAGTGTTGAGATCAAGAGTCACAAGGAAATTAAGCTGATAAGTTAGTATCTTATTTTTCTATTTTTAGTTAGGAATTATATATATAAATGCAAGTCTCTGAATTATTAATAAAATAATTCCCTTTGATAATACTGTAGTATTTTTTCTCTCAAAGTCTTTCTTTGTTATTTTCTTTATTTCTTTATTAAAAAACCAACAATTGGTATCTAGAGCCTTCTTCTTAAGGGTCCTGTGAGTAGAAAAATGGATTCTGAAAATAGTTTTTCACGAATGGCTCCTCCTATTTTTGATGGTGAGAATTATGAGCTATGGGTTGTGAGAATGGAAACTTACTTGGAGGCTCTTGATCTTTGGGAAGCCGTGGAAGAGGATTATGAAATTAATTCGCTGCCAAATAATTCCACTGTGGGCCAGATCAAGAGTCACAAGGAAAAGAAAACCATTAACTCGAAGGCAAAAACAACTTTGTTTGCTGCTGTTTCGACAACTATTTTCACGAAAATCATGACTCTCACATCACCGAAAGATATTTGGAATTATTTGAAGAAAGAATATGCTGGAGATGAAAGAATACAAGGAATGAAGGTATTAAATTAATGAGGGAATTCGAATTGCAGAGAATGAAAGAGTCAGAAATAGCCAAGGAATACTCTGACAGATTGCTTGGTATTGTCAACAAGGTAAGATTACTAGGCACTGAATTTAAAGATACAAGAATTGTTGAAAAAATTCTTGTTACAGTGCCCAAAAGATATGAAGCATGTATAACTACCTTGGAAAACACACAAGGTCTGTCCAAAATTACCTTGACAGAATTGTTAAATTCTTTGCAGGCTCAGGAACAAAGGAGACTTATGAGGCAAGATGGCATGGTTGAAGGAGCATTAGTAGCTAGCCACAAAACTCAAACCAAGGGTAAATTTTTGAAAAATTACCCACCTTGTCAGCACTGTGGAAAAAATGGACATCCTCCATATAAATGTTGGAAAAGACCAGATGCATAGTGCAAGAACTGCAAACAACTTGGTCATGAAGCTGTGATTTGCAAAAGCAAAATTCAAAAAGATGAAACAGTTGCCCAAGTCACTACTGAAGAAGAAGAAGAAGAAGACCACTTATTTGTGGCAACTTGTTTTTCAACCACAAAATTTGATTTTTGGATGATTGATAGTGGTTGTACAAACCACATGACATATGAAAGAAATCTTTTTAAAGAGTTCATTCCTATGGAAAATAAGAAAGCCAGAATTGGGAATGGTGATTGTATTCCTGCAAAAGGAAAAGAGTCTGTTTCAATTAAAACAAATTCAGGTACAAAAATAATTTTAGAGGTTCTTTATGTGCTTGATATTGATAAAAGTTTGTTTAGTGTTGGTCAGTTAATAGAAAAAGGATTTAAATTATTATTTGGAGACAAATATTGTCGAATTTTTTATTCTACTAAGCAAGAAATTTTACAAGTTGAAATGAAAGGTAAGAGCTTCTCATTTAATCCAACAGAAGATGCACACCAGCCTTGCAAGACAAAGGATGAATTAGCAGATTTGTTCACAAGGTCAATTTCAGATGAGACTACAATCTACAATTCCTGATCCAAGAAGGAGTGTTGAGAATATGTCTCAGGATATTGTAGAAATAAAACAGTTAGTTATTTTTAAGATTTTTAAATTATGTTATTAGAGTCCTATTTGACTTATATTTAGGAGTTAGTTCTTTTTATTTGTTATTTGAATTAAGCTGATAAGTTAGTATCTTATTTTTCGAATATGAGGATTTTGCCATCTGTATCCATTCATGTGATCTCTTTGATATCAACTTCTCTGGAAATCCTGGTGGAATGGCAGGGTGGATGAAAAATGTATTTTCAAGAGATTAGATAGAATTGTTGTTAATCAATCATTACTTGACATGTATAGTAATATTGGTGTACAACATCTTGCTAGAACAGGCTCTGATCATGCACCATTACTTCTTTCATGAGGGTTGGGCACTACTCATATAGCTAATCCTTTCAAATTTTTGAAATTTTGGATTGAAAGGGAAGATTTCAAAGCAATTGTCAAGCAAAATTAGGTGACTGAAAATTTTGATGACATTTTCATCCAGTTGAAACAGAAACAGAAAAGGACCAAACGAGCTTTGTCCAAATGGAGTAGAGAGAAGTTTGGGGATATTTTTAAACAAATAGCTATTAGAGAAGAGATTGTGAAGATTAAGGAGGTCCAATTTCATGAAGATCCTTCACCTGATAATAGATCTATCTTGCAGCAAGCACATGCAGAATTAAAATTGTACCTTCACTATAAAGAAGAGTTTTGGAGGCAGAAGGCTAGTATGCAATGGTTTGAAGAAGGGGACAAGAACACAAAATTCTTTCATTCCCTAGTTAGGTGGAGAAGAAGAAGGCTTGCATCGAGAAGAATATTAAAAGCAGATGGTTCATGGGCTGAATCTGAATGTGAAATCATAAAATAAGGGGTTTGTTTTTTTGAAAAACAATTTACAAATGGTGTCATTAATGAGGAGATGTCCTTGTTACAATGGATACAACCTCAGATCTCCCAAGAAGAAAATGTTTGGATTAATGAGATGCCTGATGTTGTAGAGATTGAAAATGTGGTATTTAAACTGAATGCGGATAGTGCTTATGGTCCTGATGGCTTTAATGGGAGTTTCTATCAAAGTTGTTGGGATATTGTAGGTCCTGATATAATACAAATTGTTCATGCTTTCTTTCTTTCAGGGTGCTACTTTGCCTAAATCCGTTACACATACTAATTTGGTCCTAATACCTCAAAAGGACATTATTCATTCCTTTTTAGATCTTAGGCCAATAAGTCTGAGCAATTTTCTAAATAAAGTCATCTCTAGGCTTGTTCATGATAGAATTGAAAGTTTTCTTCCAAAATTAGTATTAGAAAACCAATCTGGTTTTGTTAAAGGCAGAAATATTTCAGAAAATGTGTTATTGGCCCAAGAGGTGATTTCTGATATAAGGCTAAGGGGTAGACAGAGTAGAGTGAAGGTTCTTAATCAGAGTATTGGAGAAAATGGGATTTGATGCAAAGATGCTTGACATGATTTGGAGACTGATTGCTAACAACTGGTACTCGGTGCTAATTAATGGCCAAAGTCATGGTTTTTTCCATTCTACCAGAGGGGTTAAGTGAGGAGATCCTTTATCCCCCGCTCTATTTATTTTATCTGCAGAAGTGTTATCCAGGGCTATGAATCATTTATTTGATAAATATGAATATAAAAGCTATGGATTACCTAAATGGAGTGATAAATTGAATCATTTGGCATATGCAGATGATACAATTATTTTTGCAGCTACAGATAAAAGATCCTTACAGCTTATAATGGAGGTATTGAGGAAATATGAAGAGCAGTCAGAACAGTTGATCAACAAGGAGAAGAGTTCCTTTTATTTGTACAGTAAAGTAGCAGTAGCTTCTAATCAATTAGTGGAAAAGGTCACTAGTTTCACAAAATGAAGCTTTCCCTTGATGTATTTGGGCAGCCCTATTGGCCATCATAAGAAAAAGAAGGTGCATTTCACAGACCTGATAAAAAAGATTCAAAGCAAGCTACAGTTATGGAAAGGAAAATTATTGCCTTTTTTTGGGGGTAAAGCTACTTTAATCAACAGTGTCTTACAAAGTATTCCAACATACCTATTGTCTATCATTAATCCTCCTAAATGTGTAATATATGATATCTATAGAATTTTTGCCAAACTCTTATGGAATTTCAAGGAAGTGGGTAAATCTACCCATTGGATTGAATGGAAGGATATTTGTGTACCAAAAGAAGAAGGAGGATTGAGATTTAGATCATTGTTTGATATTTCGAAGGCTTTATTTGCTAAATTATGGTTGAAATTCAGGACCATTAATACTATGTGGTCTAATTACATGTGGAACAAGTATTGCAAGAGACACAGACCACAAATTGTAGAATGGAAAAGGACATCAAAAGTATGGAAAAGTATGTTATTGGCAAGAGATTTTTTTGATCAAGAGATATGGTGGGAACTAAAGGAGGGACATGAAAGTCTATGGTTTGATAATTGGACACAGCTGGGGGCTCTGTATTTTCATATGGATATTCAGCAGGATCATAGTCAAATGGAATCTGTAATGCAACTGGTCAATGAAGATGGATGGGATCATGCAATGTCAAAGGCAAATTTTAATGAGGATGTATGCATTCACATACACAATGTCTTGGAAAATCTGGTTCTTACTCAGGGTAGAGATAAACCTTGGTGGATGCCTAGTGGGTCTGGTAAATTCAAGGTAGGAACAACATGTGATTTATGCAGATACAGGAAGGAGCCAATAGAGAATATATCTAACATATGGGTGAAAGGATTACCTTATAAGGTGTCCTTCCTATTATGGATGATGTGGTTTAGAAGAATTCCAATTGGGGAAATTTTGATCAGTCAATGAAGATGGATGGGATCATGCAATGTCAAAGGCAAATTTTAATGAGGATGTATGCATTCACATACACAATGTCTTGGAAAATCTGGTTCTTACTCAGGGTAGAGATAAACCTTGGTGGATGCCTAGTGGGTCTGGTAAATTCAAGGTAGGAACAACATGTGATTTATGCAGATACAGGAAGGAGCCAATAGAGAATATATCTAACATATGGGTGAAAGGATTACCTTATAAGGTGTCCTTCCTATTATGGATGATGTGGTTTAGAAGAATTCCAATTGGGGAAATTTTGATCAGAAGAGGCATAGTAGAATCTGAAGAATGTTGTTGTAACAACATGATACAAGAATCCTTTGTACATCTATTTATTAACTGTCCTGATTCTAATCATATTTGGAAGTGGTTTAATGAAGCTGTAGGAGTACGATGCCAATTAGTGCAGATTAAGCAGGTCTTGGAGGAATGGTGGAAGGCTGATTGTGCTACTAAATTAAAGTCTATTTTTAAAGTAGTCCTTGCTTTTATAATATGGAAAATTTGGAAAAGGAGAAATGTCATTAAACATGGGGGGTTATGTCTAAACAAACCATGATGTTGGAGATTAACAGAAATATATATTTGTTTACCAAGTATAAATATCCATGGTTAGAAGGAATACCTCAAAATTGGCCATTGATTGTGAAGTTATTGGAAGGTTACACCCCATTGCTACAAACCAAAATTGTTAGATAGATACATCCTTCGAGGGGTAAATTCAAATGTAACACTGACGATTCAGTGAGGTTTGGGTCTGGATCAATGGCCTTCTGTCAGGAATGAAGAAGGGGAGATGATATATGCTGAAACTAATTTACTAGAGGAGGTCTCTGTGATTGAGGATGAAGTTAACGCGATTAGAATTGGTATAGACTATTGCTTACAACACAGTTTAGTACCTTTGATTATTGAAATGGATTCATTAATGGCTCAAAAAAATTATAAATAGAATATGGGAGGTCTCTTGGTTGATAACTCGGAATATAAGCCATATAAAGGACCTGATGATGAATAGGGAGGTGGAGGTGGTGCATACATATCGAGAGGGGAACATGTTAGCAGATTTTTTCACTAATTATGCTTTTGATTTTGCAGGTACACATAGACACCAATTTTATATTATGCAAGAATTTCCATAGCAAGCAAAAACAATTATTCAATTGGAAAAAAACAGCATGCCATATCTAAGAATAAAAAGAGTTCAAAATACTAGGTACATGCTACAGGAGTAAACAATAGGCGAGCTGAATCAAGGAAGCTAAACATACAACAAACAACTGAGGAAGCATAGGATACTTTCAATACATGTTTTGACAACTGAACACTTTTTCCTCTTTAACAGTGGTATCAACTCCTTTGGGATTCATTCTGTTGAGAGAAAAATTTATAAGTTGAAATTTATAACTTTGGATCTTAATACAAAATAAAATATTTACAAATTTGACAAGCCCAAATTTGAAATAAAATATATAAACATTGAAAACTATAAACTAATTAAAAATATATTAACAAAGTAGATTATAAATAATATTTTTTATCTA
>JAJONQ010010597.1:0-78611 GCA_036250385.1 Solanum microdontum
TTTGGCCTAAATTGTTTTACGATACCAAACTTTATGAAGAATCTTTTACCCCCCCCCCCCTTCACTATTTAATAGTGTATTTTAAAGGTATATATGTGCCCACGTGGACAGATTAGTATTTAAAATGATGTAATATTTATGATGTCCACGCAGGAAAATATATACCTTTAAAATACACTATTAAATCGTACAAGGGTAAAAGGTCCTTTCCAAAGTTTGGTATCATAAGAACAATTTCGGTAAAAGTTGGAGTATTTTTCAGACTTTTTTCCCTAAATAATGATATATTTGATTTTATACGTAAATTTCAATACACAAACCTATACATTTTTTAATTTTATTTTCAGAAACATATTATTTGCACTCCAAATAACGATAAGAGGTAACTGAATCAACCTATGAGAATATTCACATGTTAATAAAATCAAGCCAACACTTGAATTTTAAACTTATTTTATTTTAGGAAGTAAATATGAGCTTTGAGATAGAATTGAATTCATGAGTTTCTATACGGTTACTTAGCTCCTAGAGTTGAGTCATTCATGTTCATAAATTTGCATGAACCCTATGAATTGAGTAAAAGTATGGAGAGTCTTTTAAAGCCAATCATTGTGTTTCAAACTGAGTTTTATTTTAAACAATAATGGTTGCAACTAGGCATGAAGAATCAAGACACTCCACCTTCAAAACCATCTGTTAATGAGCATCCAAAACTGGAACTTAATGTTCTTCCATCCTACTTGCGGTATGTATTATTTGGACAAAATAGCACTTTGCCCGTCATCATTTGAACATCCATAATGCCCTGCTAAAATCCGTATTGAACTTTCCTTATTTGAACATCCCAACTTCCAATGGCATAACTCACTCAAACGAACTCAGAATAGTGCAAACTTGGTGGCATTGGAAATATTATTCCAAGATCATTCCTGTGATGCTTTGAAACAAACCTAAGTCATCCTGAGCTAGGAGTTCTGGTCTTTTGAAGTTGACCAAAAACTCAAACTTAACTTAACCAATATTTCAGATATTTATTATTTCCAAAAATCAATCATTCTAATTCTAGTTCTTTCAATTTGTGAGATGTTACAATATCCCCCCTTTGGGAACATACGTCCTCGAATGAGATTACTCTTAGTAGACTAAGGGTGTAAAATGTAACATTCAGCTCAAACACCTAACAAGCTATGCAATTACAACATGCTAATTTTATAAATAAAAGGCCAAGAAAAGGATTAGTACCTTAATTTGGAATTTCTCAAGATTCAAAGAGATGTGGATATATCTTCTTCATATCTTCCCAAGTAGATTCCTCAACAAACTGGTTCCTCCACAGAACTTCTAGTGATACTACTTTTTTTGTTCTCAACTTGCGAACTTGGTGATCTAGAATCTGAACATGAATCTCGTCATAAGACAAGCTATCCTTGATCCCAATATCTTTAGCTGGTATAATCAATGAAGGATCGCCCATGCACTTCTTCAACATAGAGATGTGAAATTCCAGATGAATCGCGACTAACTCTTGTGGTAGCTCCTACTCGTAAGCTACATTACCAACCCTCTTCGATATTCTATAACGGCCAATATACCAGGGACTAAACTTCCCCTTCTTACCAAATCTTATAACACCCTTCATGGGTGAAACATTCGAGTAAATCCAATCATCTACTTCAAACTGTAACTCCCTCCTCCTAACATCAATGTAGGATTTCTGACGACTCTGCGCTGTTTTCAGTCAATCTTGAATAACTGTCACTTTCTCCATAGCTTGATCAATTAAGTATGGTCCTATTAACCGAGCTTCACCAACTTCCAACCATCCAATAGAGGATCTTCATCTTCTCCCATAAAGAGCTTCGTAAGGAGCCATCTGGATGCTTGAATGATAACTATTGTTGTAAGCAACTCAATGAGAGGTAGGTGATCATCCCAATTATCTTTGAAATCTATCACACAATCTACATTGATACCTCAAAACACTATTTCCCCCATGTTCAAAACACATCACTTTTGCTTATGAACACTTGCCTTTAATTAAAGAAATAAAGGATGTTGGTCTTGCTACTCTTTTACTTCTGACACTAATGAGGATTCAACCCTATTCATTAGCAGTACTCCTCCTTGTTGAATCCATTAGTCGAACTTCTAGTCGTGTAAGTCTATGCACCTCTTTTTCTGACTCGCTCTTTTCTTTTCTTTATCAACATGGGCGGTACTACCCATAGATAACCTGTTCAAGGCATCAACAATAACATTAGCCTTACTTAAGTGATAAAGAATACTCATGTCATAATCTATGAGTAATTCTAACCACCTCCTCTATCTGAGATTAAGCTCTTTCTGATTAAACACATATTGAATCCTCCAGTGATCGGTGAACACATACGTATGAACATCATAAATATAATTGTGCCATATTTTCAAAGAAAATACTACGACAACCAACCTTAAATCATGGGTTGGGTAATTCTTCTAATGATCTTTCAACTCTCTTGAGCCATAATCTATAACCCTGTCATTCTGCATTAACACACAATCCAAATCAACTCTAGACGCATCACAATAAACAACAAAGCCTTGTGTGCCTTCTAGTAAGGTTAATACTGGGGCAATAGGTAACCTCTTTTTTTCAATTCTTGAAATCTTTTCTTACAAGTTTCAGATCATTGAAAATTCATTATTTTCTGTGTCAACTTGGTCAAAGGAGATGAAATACATAAAAATGCCTTGACAAACTTTCTATAATATCCAGCCAGCCCCAAGAAACTCCTAATAATAGTTGGAGATATGCATCTACGCCAATTTTGCATTGCATCTATCTTATGAGTATCAACTTTAATTCCCTCTCCAGACACAATGTGGCCTAATAAAGTAATATAGTTTCTAAGGGAGTTTCTCTAACCGACAACCACCACTATGAGCCTAAGTGATGATACAACGTCTTGCACACGCTGTCAGAACTGTCCTATACTTTGCCATCATATAGAACTCTTAACTAAGTGGATCCACTAGTCTATGATAAAAAACACTTAAGGATTAATCTAGAAAGTATGATCCTTCACTACCCGTGATGGCTACATGGTTTATGGAGACGTCAGTTACCTGAACTCAAACTCGTCCCCCTATTGGTGCTCAATACTACTCCAAAAATACATAGCTCATATGTTTAAAAACATAAATTTTTTCTTTGATTTGAGATAATTACTCAAACCTTAGCTTAAACGCTCACTTGGAAATCTCAGTTTCCTTTCTTGCTCAAATGTGAAAACATTTTAACTCTTGGGAATACTTAGTTCCCGTATAATCTTTGAAGAATTAACATTACTCTTACTTTTTACTGAAAACTACCTCAAAATCTCTTTTGGAAATCAAGGTTTTCTTTCTTCTATAAATGTGAAAACATTTACTCTTTGGGAATATATAGTCCTGATATACTATTTTGAAGAAATGAACTTCAAACTTTTCTCTTTACTCAACTCAAAACTCAAGTGTTAAAACAAAGTTCAAACATTTGTAAAAGACTTTTGGAAAACTCTATTAACTTCTCTTGACTTGACTCTTATCTTTGCTTGTATCGAATTATGAATTTAAGGATTGTGATTTTTGATAAGAAAGATCTCATGATGTTTATGAGTGTGTTTAGATATTTAATAATTAGTAAAGATCAAGAAATCACTGTCTAGAAACAAGTTCGTGAAGCGGAGATGCACTTCCATATTTGATCGCAAAATTTATTTTTGGAAATACAGGAGCCCGTGAACTCTCCGCGACGCAGAGAGAAAATTTTCACACAGAAGGAACAAGCTCTCTACATGGACCTGGTACCTGTTCCTTGTCCGATTTTTCTTCCTCATTTTCTAACCCCAATTCACCTAATTCTGATTTATTTTCTCAATCTCTCTTTAGATTCAAATACCTAGTATATTGTACAGAAGATTATCACTCAAAAAACTCAAGGAAACAACATTATAACCTCAAGGAACTCCTTAATCTCAACTTAACTCAAGAATGGAGACCAATTTCAAGAACACCATTCAAGATTCATCAACTTTCAACTATCTAGAACAAATTTCGCTAAAATATACATGATTGACACGTGGGTGAACGAACCAACGAGACGAAAGACTCACATACCTCATAGGGATTACCCCTTGACAAAATCCACGAGCCTAGCTTCAAGAACTTGATGATTCCTTGCTCTATCTCCTCTTTTCTCTTCTCTCAAAACCCTAACTTGTTTCTCAAAAGTGTAAACTGATTCCAATCAGTTTAGACCCCAAATTAATTACCAAAAATGCAATTAATTAATTGGGTGGCGAAAAGACCATAATGCCCTTTGAAAATCCGGATTGGACTAACCTTATTTGAACAACCCAACTTCCAATGGGCATAACTTACTCATACGAACTCGGAATCGTGCAAACTTGGCGGTGTTGGAAAGATTATTCCAAGATATTTCCTAATATAATTGGAAACACACCTAACTAATCCTGAGCTAGTAGGTATGGTTGGTTGAAGTTGACCAAAAACTCAAACTTAACTTAACAAATTTTCCAGATTTTTATTATTTCCAAAAATTATTCTTTCTAATTCTAGCTCTTTCTAGTTCTTTCAATTTGTTAGATGTTACAAATCCTCCACACTTTGCCCGTTATCCATGCTCTGTTGCAGATGCCTATGTGTGACTGGATGGCAGAAAATCTACATAGAAATGGTGAGTAGATGGTGTAGGAGTTTTATGCATAATATGCAGCCAGTGTGACTAATGCCTTGCCACCACGAGCAAAGGCTATGGCTCAGCCACCTCTACTGACCACCATGGTGCGGCGCCTCCTACTAGACATTTTTTAGACTACCATCCACCATTTTATTAATGGCCCATCACACACTCAACCTATCAATATGGCGGAGTACGACTACCAGCTACGGATAGTTCAGGGCCAAGCATTTTGAGATTTCAAGTAGAGGGAGTCGCTTCTCCATTGGATGGCCTGACACATAGTTGAAGAGGGAGAGAGCATCGGTGGGTATGGAATATGTAGTTGCCTATCGAAAAGGCAACATTGAGTCTTTGGGCCAAATTCTGCTGGTCAATCATTCGCTACAGGTTGTCCCATACGTAGGTGGACAATGTCGTCACTTGGGATCGTACGGTGATGCTTGGTGTACTACCGGTAGGGCTGGATGTCGATCCTTCCCGAATTATTCTGTCAGATATTCATGAGAGGGCTTTCCGGAGGTCTACTACTTTTCCCTTTCCATGCCAGATCTTCCATTTGTGTACATATTCTACTATGCCAATCTGGAATTGTTATAGGTTGGTCGAGGTGACCAAGACTGTTGATGTTAGCCTGATCCAGGATGAAATGAACCCCACTGCCCCGCGCTGGAATACACCAGTTGTAGTTCCTCCCCTAGGTCCAGACTTAGTTCATGAGGTTGAGCAGGCTGCGGTGGAATAGACTGATGAAACTTCTATACCCACGACTACAGCCGATGCACAGGCTCCCCTTTCCACCGCCACAAGTCAGGCTGCAAGCTCATCACGAGCCACTCCCCTTTCATGGATCACATTAGTTTCTCTGGCCTGAATACAAAAATTGGAGACAAAGGTGGCCACCTTGCTGCAGTACATGAGGCCTTGGATGGAGAGATCCATTGAGGAGTCTGAGGTACGTATTGAGCGGATGATGGATGCTAAAATTTAGACTGTAAACAAGAAGTTAGATGTGTGTTCAAGCTTCGAGTACTGGAGAGGTCGGGACCTACTATTGATGTTACGTCTTTCCAGACAGAGTTGAATAGGCTCCAGTCAGTTATTGATGTCCACCTTACTCCTGTCGAGGCCGTCCCTGAGCCCACACCTGGGGTTGAAGAGGATGAAGTGGTGATGTGTGCACTTTTTGGAGATACTATCGTATGCGACTTGGAAGCACCACCATTCTTCTTAGCAATCTTTCGATGCTGAGGAGGCCGGTCGAGCTAAGAAGAGAGAGAAGCAGCAAGTCAAGGTAGCCCAGACACAGACTATTATTTAGCAAGAGTTATGGTAGTAGAGTGTCCGTGAGATAGGTGTAAGTGCATCTGGATTGAGGGGCACTAATGATGGTCTTCCCTCAATTGAGAAGGGCACTACTTAGCGCATCACTATTGCTGATCCAGCAGGTTCGAGGAAGCCGGACCCACTCACTTTTTGATGGGTCTTCGACGCTTACGCTCTACAGGTTTGCTTCACCCTTTATTTTACATTTTTTTGCATTGAGCGAAATTGAAACATTTTTTCGTTGGGGTGGGGTAAATGGGGTTGTGAGTGATAGGGTGTACTTTAGTAACCCAACTCATAATCCTCCCTTGGAGTTTTCTTGCATGTTTTCTTTTCCCCCAAGTGTCTATTTTACTTTTCTATTAAACCGACATGTGTAGGATAGTATGTGCGTAGAAGTAGATAGAATGAATGAAAGCATGATGGCATAAGAACATGAAATTGATACCTATCCAAAAATTTTGAAATATGCTAGATCTATAGGCTTAATGAGTTAAATGTGGTGGATGTTCATGTGACATGATAGGAACCGGTATGATAGCATGGCTTAAGCTAAAAGTTGAACTAGGTTCTTCAATAATTTGATAATGAAACAATGTGACAGGTGTGTGAGAGGAGATTTTGTTAGTTCATGTAGTATGTGCCAATCTAGAACTTGCATCGTTGGTCTTGTAAAGATAATCTAGGCTGGGAATTGGGAAATAATCATAAGCACTTGTTAAAATAAGTCCACTTAAACCAAAAGAAAAAAATGCTCCCTTTGATCCAAATGTTTGAGCCTAATGAATAGCACTTCTTTCAATACACCTAACTCTCCTTCCCTAAAAGACTGTTTTGGCCCTGGTCCCTCCACGAACATGTGCACCTTAAATTAGGTCAAAAGCCTAAGTTGAGGGTGGATAATTTAGAAGTTACCTTAATCTCGGCCCTGGTCTGACCTAGGACATCGTGCACCTTAACTCATGGAAAATACATAGGTTGAGGGTGGCTATGAAAAAGTAAACTGAAAGAAAAGGGTATGAAAAAAGTTGTGTAGAAGAAGAAAAAGGATAGAAAAAGGTGTGATGAATTTAAAAGAAACAAGAAGACTGATAATGATGTTTAATAACAAAGAAAGAAGAAGTAAAAGAAAAAGAATAGAGAAAAAGAAGAATGAAAAAAGTCAAAGTCACATCTGTGCTGGAAAAAGTCAAGGAAAAGAGTAGAAAACAAAAAGATGTCAAAATTGGTTGAGAAAAGAGGTAAATAGCCAATGTAATGTCAACGAGGGTAGAAAAGTCACTAAAAATACCCAAATGTATCCTACCTGACTGTGAGCCAACGTTACAAGCTAAAAGTCCTATAGTGATCCTAGTGACCAATCTGGAGAATATGTTCAGTGAAAATAAGGGCAAGCCTATGGTATTGAGCACTAACTATATTTGAATTCACTTCTAAGTGTGAGTGTTTAGATAATTCCTAAGCTTAAATATCATATTTTTGTGTGAAAAAGGATTTCTTTGTGGTAAGGGCACTAGTTGCATTGTTGGACAGTTGGTACCTTCGTGATTGTTGAAAGTGTATGTGGTGATATCTATTGGTCTGTCTATGCCATGTTTTGATCCGCATGAGTTAGCTTCTTGAGTAAGAATGAAAAGATTTGCACTAAGTGAAAGAAATGATTTAGAAAGTCATGTGATTGCTTCAGTTTGTACGTTTGTTTCTACAAGAGTGACGTTTAGAGTTTTACTGTGTCGCTTGAGGACAAACAACAATCTAAGTTGACTGTGTTGATATACCGTGAGTTTATGGTATTTTCGATGCATTTCATTTGAACTTGTTTTGAGGCTTGGGCATTTTATTTTATCAGTCCAAATTTCAATGCTTTTGTGGTTAATACATGCGACACATTTATGGTAATCAAATTTACAAACTGGAACTATATAATAAGCTAATGTATTATGTATTACATATAAATAATATAAACAGAATATACTAAACAAATAATACATTTTTTTGTGAAAAATATTATAAGATTTTTCCACATGACGCGCATTGATATACAACATGAATTCTAAGACTTACAACTTGAATATAACATATTTAGTGTTTGTCCTTTTGTAGGCCCTATCAAATGTTAGATACAAAAGTTGATTGCATAGAGTAGTGGCTAACAACAAGACTCCTAGAAAATCACTTGCTTTCTTTCTTTGTCCAAACAAAGATAAGGTGGTTAGTCCACCAACTGAATTGGTGGACTACAACAACCCTCGACTATATCCTGACTTCACATGGCCTGGTCTACTTGAGTTTACTCAAAAGGATCACAGAGCTGATACAAATAGTCTTCAAGCTTTGTCGATGTGGCTTCAAGTCAATAATGTGGAAGCTTAATAGCTATACATATGAGGTTCAAGATTGAAGGCCTTGGAATCTTTTATATATATATTGAATCTTTGATTTAGAACTACATATATTCTTGTTGCAATAATTCCATTAAGTTAGAGACTTAGCATTTAGGAGTTGATTTCTATTTCAATTTGGTTTTTAGTATGTAAATACATATATTTTGTTAGTCAATAATATAAAATTTTGTAGTGCAATAAATAATTTACCCTTCAACTTTTCTTCCATTGTTATTTTCCTGCATTTCTTTTCTTTCAAAAACATATAGATGGGATCTACAACTATTTTTCTGAAGGGACCATTGGGTGAAAAGATCGATTTCAAAAATAGTTTTTTATGAACAACTCATGCTGTTTTTGATAATGAAAATTACAATTATGAGTTGTGAGAATGAAAACCTAATTGGAGGCCCTTGGTCTTTATGAAGCAAGCTGTGGAAGAGAATTATGAAATTAATTTGTTACAAAATAATTCCACCATAGCACAAATCAAGAGTCACAAGGAAATGAAAATCATAAAGTCTAGGACGAAAGCAACTCTATTTGTTATTGTCTCAACAACTATATTAAAGAGAAACATGTTTCTCCCATCACCAAAAGAAATTTAGAATTGTGCAAAGAAAGAATATATTGTAGGTTAAGGAATTCAAGTTGCAAAGAATGAAAGACTCTAAGAAAATCAGAGAATATTTGAATATATTGCTTGGTATTGTTAACAAGGTAAGATTCCTAGGGACTAGATCGGAAAAGGTAAGAGATAAATATACTCACAAGCAGCCAAAGGTTGATTTATTGAATAATTTGACTTTAGTAAAAAAATCTAGAAAGTCGTTTAGATGTGATATTAAAGACTCCCTTAATTAAGAGGTAATGGAGTGAATGCCAGAATCCTAAGACACAACCTACCCCCCTAGATATTATATAAGAAACATATGATAACAACTGTAAGAAAGAAAAGAAAGAATGGGTTTCCAAGTCTATGGGAAAAGACTTCAGCAGAGGTAGAGCTAACTGAAGGGACTGATGGAAAAGGAAGAGGTAAGAAAAGAGAGCGACTCAGAAAAGATCTAGTTTGCACTATGTCTCAACATAGTGCAGATGCTTAAGATTCTTCAAGATGAGGAACATAAGTAAGACAGATTTGGATGGTTCTACAGATAGAAAGTTCAGGAGAGATGATGTAGATTATGATGATGATCTCATCAAGCAGCCAAATGTTAATTCATTCAAAAAAATGGATTCAGAAAAAATTCCAGAAAACCATTCTTTGGATGTGATATTAAAGACTCCCTTAAGAGGAATGACCTACTATAAGAATCTTGAGACTTAACCTTCCCCAGGTATTATAGAAGTAACATGTGATAACGACTGTAAGAAAGAAAGGAAAGCAAGGGTTTCCAAGTCTATGGGAAAAGACTTCAACATTAGCGAATCTAGTGACAGATTACTATAAAAAATATTTATATATGAATAAGTTAACAATGATTATCGAATGAAGTTCATAGCTAAATTAATGTGTTTTGTGTTTCTTAGGAGGGAAATTTTGATATGGAAGACCTTGGAAGAATAGATTGTCGCCATATATACCATATTTATTACCCCAAAGAGTGGAACAAGATCTAGAAAAATTGCCCCATCTGCAAGAGGAAAGTTGTTGTTATTTGCTAATTTACATTGTGAATTCGTGCATTCCATTGTAACTTCACATCAACTAGTTACAGGCCAGTGACTTTATTTTTGTGGGATCTTTCTACATCATGTTATTTTGGCAAAGCTAAAGAAAGTTCAGCAAAACATCAAAATTAAAAATCATTCTCAATCTTACAAAAACGGTCTTTTAGTTTTTCTAGATAATAAGTTATATGTTTTTTTTCCTTTTTCGAAGCTAAACAGAACTAAGTACTCATTTTTCATATTTCGAATGGATGATATATGACATATTTGACTTTTATTGATATTTAATGTAGATGTTGAGTACTTTTTTTTATTGTAACTGCCTTATTTACTTCTTGATATGATTACTAATATATATTGTCAAGTTTGCTATGCTATCTGCACTGGATTGTTTGCCTATCCTTATATTATTAATAAAGTATAATTGTGTATATATTGACAACATAAAACATACCAACATACATGCAAATTTTTAGAATGCTTCATTTATGATGTGATATAAATTCTGAATTTATTATCTTAATTTCCAGACTTGTGTGCGTTTTATGTGAATACACCGATATGCGTATCTATGTTTGTAACCATATAACTTTAGGTAAATACATGTAAATCATTATAAGGGTGTGATATCTGACAACGATGTATGACTCTCTCCTATTCCAAAATATTTCAAAGTTTTTCTTTTCACATTTCTTTAAGTAAATCTTGTAGTCCAAAAAATGTCCTTAAATATTAGGCAAATTTAGTGGAGTATGATATTAGAAAAATATTGTTTTTCTAAACTTCACGCCTTCTCAGTTATTTTACCCTACAAAATATACAGAAAGTTATTATTTCATTTTCTGAAAAATCAAAACATGGAGTGTTTTTGTGGGGCTTTAGAAGTTTCTTATTATAATTGTTCATGATTGCTTTATAGAAATTGAAAATTGGAATTATTACATCATGCGTAGACAAATTTAATATTTAAGATTTAAACTATATAGGTTCAACCTTTATATCGTTAAGATTCTTAATTCTAATCTCATTGTACATTTGAAATTATGTGTTCCTAATTAGATATTCTTTTTGCACTTTAATAGTTTTAGTTGTTTTTCACGTATATATTTCTGTTTCCTATTGAAAATACTGGGTTCAGTTGGACCTGAGAACATACGCACTATTTACCTCAGATAACATGTCATTAAAAATTATATATCATCACTTGCAACTAAACAAGGAGGTTTAGCTAGTATTATCAAACAATGCCAAAACAAACTATCAAAGAACCCCAATTAGTAGAAGCACTAACGCTACAACTAATTTACCCACTAATAAAAACAACCATCAGCTGGTGGGCCTGCCATGTAGCTCAATTGTAGAAAAGCAGAGCTGGAGACAAAATGAGAAGAGAAGATCGCTTGAGAATCATCCTGGGGTATATCTTAAGCTATTGCATTTTGAACTTGATAAAATCCTTGAATTTCTCTTAAATCAATATGACATGTTTTGTGTGTATAAAAAAATTGAAGATAAGGAACTTAAGTGAAAAATATTTGGATAGTCCTACAGTAAAAAAGTGTAGGAGAGATGATGTAAATGATGATGATGATCCATTGAGGGCACTGCAGTCACACCCCGAGCCTACACTCTGAACGTGGATGGCACTCGATAACCATCATTGATCCCCAAGCGAACCCTTGGCCTGAGTCACTACTAAGTGATAGGCTTACTCAACAAAAGACGAACTCCAATCGTAAAGATCAACTCAAAAGTCTCAACAATAGATAAATTCCGAAATGTCTGCAACTATTCAAATTGCCGAAAGAAGGAAACTAAATTCTCAAAATAGTAACAAGGGTATGGGAAAAGACTCCTGAACTACTACTATATATGAAATCTCTAAACAATACGATAGTCGGGACAAGACCCACGATATCTTAATAAAACTAAAATATAAATGTGGAACCCTCCTAAAAGCAAGAAGGCTTACCATAGCTAACATAAATGCAAATGGTTTCAACAAAGCTCTTGTTGATGACCCCGAACACCTGTATATTCATCATGAAAATATGTTGGTCAAATGACGTCAGACCATTGAATGTACGCGCATTTAAGGGGAATAATGAATGCAATAGTTAACCGAACTGACAAGGCTAGAAGGAATACTCACCTCAACTGAACTCAATACAAATCAACAATGAGAGATACAATATATAAAATAGTATAAAACATGAGATAAAAGTCAATGATGTATACAAAAATACAATAACCGACTCTTTACTCCTATTTGGGAGATTCTTTAACCGACAACCATCACTATGATTTACGTGATGATGAAACGTCTCACCCACACTGCTAAAACTGTCCTATACCTTGCCAGGGTATAGAACACCTCAACTAAGTTGATCCACTAAGCTATGCTTAAAAACAATAAGGAGTCGTCTAAGAAGTATGATCCTTTACCCATGTTGGCTACATGGTTTATGAAGAGTCTATGTTGTCTCAACTCCTCCCCATATCGGTGCTTAAGACTACTCCTCATAATATAAAATCCATGCTCAAATTTGTAAAACATAACCCTTCCTCAATTTGAGGTACTTACTCAAAAGATCCTTTTAAGAGAGGTAATACTCTAAAACTTCTCCAAACGTGAAACTCATTCAGAAATTGATGTTTCTCTCTTTTAAATGTAAAAGTATTACCTTTTTGGAATACTCAATTCCATTATACTCATTTTGAAACATGAAATACGACACTCCTCATTCTCATACTCATTCACTAAAGATTAAGTTCATAAATATAGTTAATTGCAAAAGAGTTCTCAATTTTGACTCAAAAGGACCTCTTGAACATTCCGCTTAACTTTACTTTAATTTGAAATGTAAATTAAGAGATGTGATTAGGATTTTTAGGATCTCTCAAGGATTAATGAAAACTTTAAGATGTGATATCAATAAGAGAGCGAAGACGCAATTTGAAAGCACGTATACCAGACAAAGAACATAGATAAAATTGGCCTGACGATCCTAGCGCATTGTTGGTGCATGGAGCGAGGCCTCAAAGTACTCGGAGTACTTTGGGGCACACTTCTGGCGCAGAGCGCTAGCCCTCGTGGCTTTATAGGGGCGCATTGCCCCCTCAAATCTAGAAATTTAAAGAATATTCTTTTTCAATTTCAGATACTAACGAATCTAGAATCGATTTATTTCTTCAAAACTCTCAGTGATTCATAAACCCAACACTAATTCATTGAAATTTCAGTCAAATTCTATCAAGAAAACCACTCATTCGCAAGACCCTGACCTCAAGAACTCAAAAACCTCCATTGTAAAAAATGTGCCTAAAACTCAATAATTTGTGAAGAATCTCACTATAAACAATCTTATCGATGAATTTCTGAATGAAATTACATGTATGGTGTGAAGGAAAACAAACCCAACACTGTGAGAAGCTTTCATACCTCGGAAGGACACTTGTTCTTGGTGAAATTCCTCAACCTTTGAAAGAATGCTTGAAAACTCTCTTTTCCACTTCTTGGAACATGCTCTAAAACCCTTAAGCGTTTTTGGGATGTGAGAAATACCTAGCATCTAATAAAACCCTCAATTTGGATGAGGAAAAATGTGGGTTGGCCTATTGGGAAAAGGAGAACACTGAAATACCCTTTTCTTAAACGGATAAAAAGCCTTAACTAAAGAGGCTCCACTCAAATGGCAATAACTCCTTACTCCGATCTCAAAATTAAGCAAACTTGGAGGCGTTGGAAAAAGGACCCAGAGACCTTCAATTTGATAGATTGTGGGTCCTCTAATGTTTTCTATGCTAAATAATATGGTCATTGAAGTTGACCAAAAACTACAAACAAAAGTTTAACTTGTACGAACCTCTTGTTAATTCTTTTGAAGTGCGAGATGTTAAAATATCTCCTCTTGGATGCATTCGTCCTCGAATAAGATCACACTAATCAGAACATCGGTGGGAAGTTTCACACCACGAGGCTACCCCCTTGACGTAACATGGGACCTAGGATCACGAGTTACCAAAAGCTAACCCTGTGTCTGGCATGTCATAAGCATACTGAAAGATAACTAAATAATTAAGAACTGTGCGAAATCTAAACAATTGTTATCTGAAAAATGGGGAATACCCAACTAGACTGAATGCATAAACCATACTAAGAGTTTAATAACAACTAAAAGATTAAACTTAACAATCCAAGCTGATTCTACTACTATGTCCGGAAAGCCTCTAATTAAGTTGAGTTGTTGGGACATGCCCTCTAGCTAACTCTAACAAAACTAAAACTAAAATGTAAAGATAGAAATGAAAGCATGTCTACTGTCCTCAAAGTATGAGGACTCAATACTGAATCTGCTAAATATTGATTGGGAACAGATCTAAGTATCATTTGGATGGTGAGTACCTGAACCTACATCATGAAAGGATGTAGTGCATAGTATGCGTCAGTACTTTGAATGTACTGAGCATGCATCATATAGATACACAACTGAACAAACACAGAAATGTGAACAAAGCATAACTGAGCAATACTATAAATAGTGAAAAGCTGAACTAAATGCAATGACAAAGAACTAATCTTGAACAGGACATGCTGAACTGAATATTGAAATATGTACTGAAAACCTGGTCAAATGTACTAAGAGTTTGATTGTGGGAGATACTATTAATCGACATAAGACCATGTGAGCTAACCGTGAAGTCCACTGTATACGCCTCATTGAGAGGACCCAATATACCTTACTAGGGGTATAAAGGCATGATTGGCGTGATGAGTAAAATTAATGCCCACAAAGGGGTCTTAACATGTTGGGCAGGTAGTTCTGGGACCATGAGGGTACGTTGAAACCCTAGTCCAGTCAATGCTTAGTATACGCCCAACTGACTATGTATATCTAACACACATAACTGAAATACTAAAACACTGAATAACTCAATATACTTACATGCAAATCTGAGAATGCAACAATTATATACTGATAATGTGACGTATGAAAATTGAAGAATCTATATCTATTTAACTGACCTAGTTTGTCAGATTCATGAACTAAGAGAATCTACAATACTAGGGTTCTGAGTTACATGTAAACAACTAAGCAATGATTCCACGAAAACATGATAATTTGATTAGAAATACTCAAACAACTAATATCTAAGGTTTTAGAAACTGATTTAACGTTTGTAATACAGCTCTTTCAATTCTAGGTGTCAGCGATCGTATATCAGTATAAAACCCAACAAATGAGTTGGGGTCGAATCCCACATGAAGCGGTATGTGTTTAAAATTCAATTAGGATGTGCATACGTGGTCAAATAAGTCATAGGCATAGAAATTATAGAGAAAGGCATTAATCATATTAAAGGGGTGACACGAAAGTCAGATGGGGAGTTTTGAGTTTACAATTATCGACTACAAAGCAATCCCAAAAAATTTGAAATAACAATTAGGATAAATATTCTCGTGGTGTGATCGATTATACACAAATTATGATACATGGATAATTGAAACTACTAGTAAACAACTAAAATTAGTGAGTAGGCTGGACTATAAGGGAGATAGCTTTTTCTCGAACAACTGCCCTATATCAGGTGATATCTTCCGAACATCAACAAGCATGACAATGAAGAACAACCCACACCTTAATTCATCCACTTTTCTGAGATTGATGGGTAGGATTGGGTTTAGGATTCACTCTCTCAAGTTAAACCCGACTTGACCCAATACCTACAAATCATTAATCAATAATCTTAGTTCAAAAACCTCTCTCTCGAGCAAGCCAAACACACAAAGATAGAACTGCATTGGCAACTACAATTCATAAATTAAACCACAATTAATGATTAAACTCACTTCCAAATAGCATTTAAACCTGTAGTTCACAATACGCATAAACTGATTCAACCTATAATCACATGATCACACCCTAAAAATTGGGGTTTTAGCTAAACATCATAAAAATGTAAAAACAAATACCAAATCGATTATCCATAAATTGGGTAAAAGTGAATTTGTCTTTACAATGCTTCAATTTTTACAATATTTGGAACCCACTTCCAAAATCTCCAAATTGAATTTCTAAGGTTCTTCAACACTATAAAAAACTAAAGAGAAAACTATTCTAAAAGTCATTTTTGTCTAGGCATAACTAGTCTTTTAAATAAAATGTTTAAAATCTATTTTATACTTTCCGAAAATAGGCTATGAAGGGCCGTTTGGCCATGTAAGTCAGGCTCGCTGAACCACTCGACGAGCTGCAATTTGATCTCTTGCATCGCCTTTTCGCTTGTGCACTAAGCATCCTCATGTTCTGTAACTTTGGACAATCTGTCAATGCATCGCGGAATTGCTCGGTGATATGCCGACTGCTCCTTTTGATCATCGACTTCGTTTCTTTCTTCAAGGCTTGGCACACTGGAACTTTAGCCTGTTAAGTTGGTCACTCGGTGATTCGCCAAGTACTCTTGGCGATCACCTAGCCTGCCTTTCTTCATTTCCTCATCTTGTTTTATTCCTTTTTGCATGTTTGTGTCCTTGCTTTGTTCCTCAATCCATAAACCTGAAAATCAAGTATTTAACATTAGTTTTATGGCACAAATTAAGAATTTGAGGACACTAAATCTATATAAACAAAGCCCCAAATGAGTCCAAATCTCAGACTCATCAACACCCCCAACTTTAACTATTGCTTGTCCTCAAGTAAAACTCAAGTTTAGTAGTTCATAAAGGATGTCTCATACAGTGTTACATAAGACTCACCATAAATGCATACAACAAGGCTCAACTTACTCATCCAATAATCAATTGTGCACTCAAAGATTCAAACTATGACTCACCATTAGCAAAGATCCTCTAGTTCACAATACTTGCTTCAAATGCTAGTTCAAGTTCAACAAAGGTACTCAAATTCCCTCATAACAAGATGATTCTCTATTCACACAAGGTTCTTCACCAATTTAAAGTTCCGGAATCACATACGACTCTCATACTCTCAAAGATGAACACATGCATGACTTTACCCATAGGTATGCCCTTATTTTCCAATCGACATTCGTTTCAGCTCACTTAAGATCACAAAGCTCTTTTCAATGATTGTAACGGGGCTGAGTGTAAAGGTATGGTCATTTAGGCTCAATGGATGCTACCCTCATGAAATGTGCTCTAAACATCACTTTCTGTCTTTTCTTCAACATTTTGATCATGCTCATAAATTACCCCATTATTCACTTTCAAATAGACTACCGGATACCCCATTTCATTTATAAATTCCAATACTTTATTTCACAACATTTTCATTCTTTTTATTCTGCTTTCTTCTTTTCTTCTCTTTTTTTTTACATGGAGAGGTTTAATCTTTTTCAAGACCATTTCTCAAAGAGGAATTTTTTACACTTCTTAATTTACCTTCTCTTTTCACCACACCCCAACTTAGGTTTTTGGCCTAAGTAGGCTATTCAAACAAACCACACTTCATGGGAGTTATGGGTGAATGGATAAAGAGGGGTTACAACTATTAAAGTTTTTTCAAAGAAAGGGATAATGCACAAGGGGGTTCAAGCACGGTTCAAAATATGATCGCATATTTGTAACATAATGGTGAAAAAGTATGATCGCATTCTGTTTGCTAACCTACAAATGATGGTCCATTCATTAGATTGTTGTTCAAAATATTTCATGTGGCCGAGTGCTAAACTAAAAGTGATAGTCCATATTGCATCTCTCTCGAAGAACGGGGATATTTGTTTTCTGAGTTACTGACATGCCTTACATTATTGGTTTTCCCTTTTCCTTGTATTGGTTGTGGAATGATTCTTTGTTGGGGGATGGATCTGGGCTCTCTGAGCTATGACTGTCATATTTTTGTTATAGTTTTTGTTTGAACTATTATGAGATAACTCTCAATTTGACATAGTTGTCCTATGTAGTTATTTAATAATGCTTGTTAGAATAGCATTGTGCATACCTAACAATTATAACTCACAATTACTTTAGATTAACGAAACTTGTTGAGTGGCTGATTTACTCTCTTGAAAAATCAGTTGATTCTGATGATATTTTTTTGGACTCTCTGTTATAAAGCTTCCCATGAATTTGCTTTTTGGAGTATTGAATTAATAGTGTGAGTTTGAAATAAACATTGAATTAGAGTAAGGTAAAAGAAGAGAAGATGTGGAAAGAAGATCTGTGAACTTGTTATTGAACAAACACTACAGCATAATAGGGTTTCAAATTTTGTATTGCCAACTATCTGCTCTATGGTGTTTCTTTATGTTTTTCATAATTTCTCCGCAGCTATCGGAGATTACATATTCGAGTGTTCTGGTTGTTATTTGGAAAATATCTCCTCATACCATAAATTGTATATTAGAGTATTACAGTGCATTTTTAAGAGAAAAATATGTTCATGATCTATCTCTCTTTTACCATTCAATGTGTTACACCTCTAAATAGAATTCTAATACAAAGATGCAATACGATTTTTTGTCTATAACTAAATTTGATGGTGGATATCTGATTAATTTGAGGCTAATTGGTAAATCAGAAGCATTGGTTATTCAATTGTTGTACTTCTCTAATTTTATTCGAGTTCTAGAAGTTTCAATTTTGACCCCGATAACGAAACAAAACTACTCATCTTTAAAGGTTGTTGAAACTTTTGGGCTGGAGTACATAAATACTAGAAATCTTTTGAGGAAGGAGAGGTATTCTAGTAGTAAAAGGAGATACACTGCATCTTCCATTTTTACAGTGGCTCATCATTAGTTTAGATCTATTTTGCTGAGGTTAAAGATGTAGCAGATCTGGATTTATGGTTCAAATATAATGAACATAATTTGCATAAACGTTTGAATTACGTGGAGTAACATTATATCTATATGCTGGTTCGTTGTATAATTTTTAAGTTAGTCCGTTGTCGTATGAAAAGAAAATATAGGGAGGTAGGGATTTTGGAAAAAAATGAAATAAAAAGATGGTTCGAATGATTGTTGATATAAACTTAAAATATGTTATTAGATTGATTTTTAAATTAGGCCAGCTTTGCTCAGCTAGATTATTTTTTCTCTGAAAAGTTATTATAATGAAAACTTGAAATGACATGCTATATTTTGGCTTCGGTGTTGCACAGATTAGGAATCAATGTTGGTGATAGCACTAATCAGTAATCACGAGGTTTGTCTTCACTTAGGCTCCAAATAGTTTTTATCTTCTTAATTTTAAATTAGTTAAATCTATCGAATGCAAAAAGATGTCTATGCTTCAAACTTTCTGATATTGAATTGCTTTGTTATCCTAAATGTATGCAACTATTCAGGGAATTGGACTATTTTGCTAATGACATACCCCCTGAGACGGGTGATATTCAACTTACTTTATTCAAGATTTGCTTATAGAATAAGATGAACGTGTGCTAATTTTCTGGTTCTGTTTGGGATGGCCATACAATAAGATTCTTTAGAAGAATAAAATTTTCCATTTTTAAATGGTTCAAGATTAATATTTGACTGAAACTTGACTTTTGATTGTTGTTTTAGGAACATGATTTTTAAAGTAGACAAATCTGAAGTCAAAAATCTCTCTCTGGTAGAAACACCTAATGCTGAAAATACTCTTATTTTGAGTTACATAGTGATTAAAACACATTCTTCTCTAACTTTTATTGTTCATGTGGATTTTATCTTACATAGCCTAGTATAGATTTGGGAAAAATAAAGCTAGAAAAAAACTATATATATTAGTCATTTTTGTTTTCTTCTATGTTTCGCTCAAGAAGAGGATTTAAAGTTCTTTATTCCACAATCAGTAGCTAAGGTGAGGTAAGAACATAACAGTCCCTTTGCTATTCAAGATTTCTCCTCTTTATGTCTTCTGTTGAAGGAGAATTACGCAGCACACATGAGATAATATGAAACATACTAAAGACAGATTTCAACCTAAAAATCAAGTTGGGGCACAACATTTGCAGGTAGATTCTAGTTTTGTGTCTCCTTTGTATAAGATAAATTAGAAAGTAACTAGTAGTCACTTGACATACATGCTTGTGTAGAAAGCTAAATAGACCTCAAATTTTGAACTAAAACTATGATTGAACCATAACAACTGGTCCGTTATAATTGAACCATAAAATTGGAGTAATATTATGATTGAACCTCAAAGTTTGTATTAAAATTAATGCCCCTATCTGTCTTCTTATGATCATTTGGTGGCTCTATATTTTCAATAATGTAATTACCCAACTCTTCAAGTAGAATTGTTCTAAGTAGCACGCCATTCCATTGTTCATTCTCTTGATGCCCTTGTTCTTTAGCCTGAAGTGGACTTGGAGTTGGCATTGATGTACTGATAGGGATAGCATGCACCAGTTCATAAGTCATAAAGTAATTGAAAGAATGAAACACACCTACATTGAAGTTGCACTACAAAGGCTTCTCCCAAATCCTACCATATAGATTGTGGGAAATTTAACAAACAAATTCTAACTTATGGCATATTGTTGTTAAATATTGTTGGTATTAGTATTTCTAGGTATATCAATATTGTGCAGCTGCTGCAAATCAAGGGTTTGTTCTTGGGTGACTTAGGTGAAAATATTTTTTCTTTTTGTCTTCTAATTCTCTGTTGACACCATGACATTTTGGCAGTGTGGTGACTGCATATTGAAACCAAAATTGCTACCTCAATGTAACAACAATAGTTGTTACATTTGGGGTGAAAATCCGTTGATTGATTGGTTTGATGATAGCCCTGAAATTGTTGATGATGTATTGGTTATTGGTTCTACTCCTGCTATTCGTTTAACTTGGCCGCAGTTCATTTTTTCTTGAAGATGTTTATTCCTTTTTCTTCTTTTCTTCAGTTCTTTTTTGTCCCTCAAATCTTTAAAGATTTGGTAGGTTCCTTTTTCTAGCAAGTAGTGCATCATTACCGTGCCTCCAAGCATAAGACTAATTATTTTAATTTTAAATGTGTAGGAAAATAGAGGTGATCAAATTTGTAGGGTCGCCACAGTCAATTTGATCTCATTGAAGAGGATGTTGAAGAGTTTTTGAACTATTGTAAAAGTTTGAATACATTATACTTGATTTTGTGAAATATTGAACTATTGTATTATTACTTTTTGAACTATTGCGCACACATATATTTTATAAGTATGTGTATGTACAAGAGACGTTCTATCTTCTGAAGTTTATTGCAAATCTAATTTGAATTTCTTATTAGCTAATTTGATGTTTGAGATTAATTATTGCAAAACAATATTGGTGTTTTTAATTAGAAATTGTGGCATATAAATATTTTTATAGCCAAAATAATATTACCACACTTAAAAGTGTAGACATAGGACTGTAAAGTGTGGTATGCACATGGGCAAGGACTACACTTCAAAGTGTTGTCATACATAAGATAGAAAAGGCAACGCTTCATAATCGTGGGTTATATGGAAGCAATGGCCACACCTAAAAGTGTAGCTGATAAGGCAACACTTTTAAGCGTAGTTGCAAAGCATGGCCTTGTTGCCTTTTAGGCTAAGCTTTTGAGCGTAGCTGATAAGGCAACATTTGAAAAGTGTTGCTTAAACTCTAAGGCTAAGCTACTTTCGGCCACCCCTGGAAAAGCGTTGTTTAAACTCCAAAAGTGTAACCTTTTATCAAAGGCCACACTTTTTTCTAGTTTAGACTACACTTTACTAGGGTGGCCGTAGGCCTAAAATGTTGTAGTGTCATATGCACCCTCACACATGACTATGCGTGAAATATGCATGTTTATGATAAGCTTGTTGTGTTGATAGAAAGACTATACTCATGAACACATTATGAATATAATGTAAAAGGTTTACTCAATATGAATTCTAAAGGTAATTATGCTTAGCATCGAGTGGATAAGAGTATGATATGGGTTCCTTCACTCTAGTAGTCCGGGTTCCCAATATGGTTTTCTCATGAGATGGAAACCTCCACGTTAGTAGTCTGGGTTTCTAGTAGCAATCTCATTATCCCATAACTTTGTGCCCACATAGGTCTTTAGCGAGCGGATCCACGTGAAAGCTAAAATGTTAGTTCTACCTTAGGCAAGTAGAACACCTTTTTCGGTGTGAGGGGTAGAACACCGGATTCCATGTAGCTCACATTGTCTATGTCAGTTAAGGCTATTTCCCTATATGATAAGAATATGAATTATGACAAGAACATGAGTTATGTACTATTGTTCCTCAAGAGGTTCTACTTAGTATGAATGGGGGTATGGGACTTGATTCATGCATTGCAGAAGTAGGCTTTGAGAGTAAGCATGTTATGTTTCTCTTATGGCATAATGATTATGAGTTAATCCATGTTTTATATGAATTATGAACATGAACTATACTTATGAATTCTTAATGAGCTTTACTTAGTGTGAGTGGGGGTATGCGACTTCACACATACATTGCACAAGTAGCCTTATAAAGGGGTTATGGTGTGGTTTCCTTATGCTATGAAGGTATATGAATTTTTTTATGCATGATATGTATTATTGCTATTAGTGACTTTACTTATTACAAGTTATGAACATGAATGTCTCCTGGTCTATGTGTGTTGGCTATGGATAAGGCCAAGGTATGTTATGCATGATTATGGTGGCCTAAAAGTGAGATTTAGTGTAGATAGGATTATCGGATCCTACCTATATATGCATTGCACAAGTGTAGTTTAGGGTAGCTTATATAATATTTCTATTATGATGAGATGATCTTGGTATATAATTATGTAGGTGAACTATCCCTTGTGAAGATTGGAGTATGCATTCTGTCTGTACTTGTGATTATGATGACATCCTTTATGGTATGATGAATCGTACATGATTTGTCTTATGAGCTACATTCTCCAATTATTTCAAAGATGATATTCAAAAGTGTCATATAACATGGTTTCAACTAAAATGTCCCTTTTTGCATGTTTTAAGGATTTTTATGCATGGCTTCCATACATAGTACATTTTTTTGCTAACCCATATTTCTACATTTTCTATAAGTGTAGGGTTTAGTGCTATCGAATTCTACCCTCGTGGCTAGGACCATAGTAGATCAAGAAGAAGAAGATTGGTGAGTCCTCATTGTATTCAAGGGCTTGACCATATGCCCTTTATGTCTCTTTTTTACGTTTTAGACTTATGTAAGGGTTGTGTCCCTAAGATTGTATATGATTGTTATAGATCGTTTGAGATATATTGTCATAGAAACTCTCTTATTATATGAAAGACTTCGATTGTACAGAAAAGTTTTAATTTTCCACATTTTTCCCTATGCTCTTATATTATGATATGCTATGAAGCTTGTATGACGCTTTTCAGAGCCTTGTACGTCGTGTCACATCTAGGGGGTAGCCTTGGGTCGTGACAAGGATGTCGGTGTAACTTCAACATCCCTCTACTCGTCAAGAGGAAGTCCAGCCCGCCGAAAAAACTCTGTAATAAGCACTGGGAATGGAAGGGAGGTCTGGCACTGTTTGTCCGTCACGGCCATCTCCTACTCTATAATTAACCCCAGATCAGCCACTTCTTAGTGATGATAGATATGAGACAGGCCACCTTTTGGTGGCGAAGAATGTACTCATTCTGTGACAGCATGATTGAGCTACTAATGAACCCGAACCAATACCGAGCTGCTATGCTCAAGTCCATCTTATCAATAGGGGCTCCGGCCTTAATCCACCTCAGGGTGGTGTTAGAAATGAGGGGAGCTAGCCATCCCTTTCGGTCCTCCAGAGACTGTGCTGTGATCATGCTCTAAACCTGTAGACTTTTTAAGTACAACATTAATATGAATGTTGCTACATCCCACTATCTTCCCATGAACTATCACGAACTCCACCGATCTGAAGAAACTGACCTTCTTCTTCCCCTGGGGTACTAACTCACCATATGCAATGTAAAACTCTCTAACCTAGGTGGGAATGTATGGGCCACGGGGTATGGTGAATATGTCAAACCTGTGGAACCGGAAGATGTCCCACACATTAGTGTATCTTTCTTCTAGGCGATCTGTGGACAATTTCTTTTCTTCTAGGATGGTCCTTAATAACTCGGCCTTGAATAGATTGACTAACTCGGGAGGAGGACCCTGAACTGGTGGTGCTGGAATAACCGTTTATGCCAGAGCTGGCACTGTATCAGCAGTAAGGGGTAGACTCTGGGATCCTAGATGGGCCTTGAAGAACTCTTGCACGACTCTCTCATCCTCAAGCTTAAAGCATGAGGCCTTAGAGTCGGAGTTGTGCTCCGGTCTCTCAGGTACGGGCGCTTTGCATTTGCCTTTACCTTTACCTCCCTTCGGAGGTGCTTTCTTTCCTTTTTAGGAGGAAGAAGTTGCTCCCTCATATATAACAATACCCCATGCTCATTTGCGGGGAGGCATGTCACTTTAATCCAAATTGGTCCTAGCCATATCTGCAAAACACATCAAAAGGTATTAGAAATAATTCAAGAGAATTTGGAGAATTCAAGTTGCAGAAAGACTCGCCGAGCTATTCGGCAAGTCGCAAGTCACTAAAGCGATCTAAATTGGGCTCGTCGAAAAGACTGGCTTAAAAAATATCCAGAAAATAGGCATGTCGGCGATATTCAGGGTCATTCGGCAAGTCACCGACACCAAATGGTGAGCTCTGACTAGCCCACCGATTATTACAAGGTATTTTAGTAATAAGGGGCGCAACAAGGTCACTCAAAAGAACCTTTCGGCGTGTTGCCAAGCGAACTCAGCGAGCTCCGGCTTCCCACCAAAAGTTACAGACGTAACCAAGCTTAATCAAGAAATTAGGGGAGATCAAAGGGGGGCATTAGCGAACCACCAAATCGTTCGGTAAGCTCGACCCAGCTCGCCGATCTGCCCAACATGCCAAATTTCAACCCCGTTTTCCAAAATCAAACCCGCAGCCCCCAAACTTAAAGCATTAAAAACATGAGTTGCCTCCCAAAAAGCGCCTTAGTTAACGTCATGGCACGACACAAGTACCAATTCAAGCTTAATTTTTGTCGTTTGCCGTTGAATGACTAGGCAACCCCCTTGTTCTCTTGGGTTCTGATGAGATGAAATTCTACCCATTTGGGTCTCCAACTGCTTCATAGAGACTGAGTGAGAGGTCACTCTCTGGTTGAGAGTCGATACATCCTCCTTCATTTCCTTTAACCTTGTTGAGAATGCGTGAGAGCATGTCTTCTGTATGGCCACCCTTAGAATCTTTAGGCATTTGACGCTCATAGGGAGGAACATACCCATCCTTCTCCCACTCTTTTTCCTTCCAAATGGTGTTACGATCACACCAATCTCTATCACGGTCTCTTCAGCCTTCATCTCCATTCCAACCTAATTTCCACCCAGTCTTGGGTAGTTAGCACGATAGTCTCCTCCTTGATTAGCCAGGAAGTTCACTTCCTCATTTTAGAGTGCTTCAAATTTGGCTTCACTTGGGTTTACACCAACACCACCCACATCGTTTACACTCTTTGTACCAGCACCCATGACATTTTTGGCCAAAATGTCCAGCTGGGTCATCATCTTTGCCATGTTTTCATGTCTCTCTTAATCTTTTTCGACCTGCTCCTTTGTCATTTTATAAATAATAGGAGAGACTTGGTCTTCGCGAGTGTACCTTGCACGGTTAATCTTTGTCTTGTAATCAAGGAATTAGGATGTTATTGCATAGGGTTATTGCAATAAACCACCCAGATAAAGTTGATCAGCCACTCCTTTGTTTACCGAATCGAGGCTTCTATAGAAATATTGCAACAATACATTATCTTGTAGTCCATGAGTTTGACATTGCAGCACCATCTTATTAAACCTTAGCCACATCTCGTGGATCAGCTCACCCTCCAAGCATTTGAAGCATTGAATATTATCCCTAAGAGTCAATATCTTCGAAGGGGGAAAGAATCACACATGGAATGCAGTAGTAAGTTCATCCCACGAAGTGATGGAATCTCTTGGCAACTCAACCAACCACTTGCTTGCCTCGCCCATCAGAAAGAATGGGAACAACCTTAGCCGAACCGATTCATGCGATAAGTTCTTAAATGAGAACTGTCCATAGACATCAACAAAATTTCTGATATGCTCATGGAGATCCTCATGAGCCAGCCCCCCAAATAAACCCTTTAGTTGTAGGAGCTGAAGCATGGTGCTTGTGATCTGAAAAACAGTGTTTCCGTCAGCCGGAGGTAAACAAATGGCACTAACACCACCCGCTTGGTTTGGGTCATTGACGTCATTGAGATTCCCAATGTCGTCTCGGTGGCCCACTAGGCTACCATTACTTCTGTTTACCCTCATCTCCTATTTTGTTTTAACACAAGCAACACAAAACCAAAAATATAATAAGTAGATTCAACTATAACTGATAAGAACACAATTCAACTTCACCAAAGAATTTTAAGCAACACCACTCCTCGGCAGTGGCGCAATTTTGATTCATCATTTCAAACACACCCCTTCCAATTCTAGGTGTCAACGATCGTAAATCAATATAAAACCCAACAAATGAGTTGGGGTCGAATCCCAGAGGGAACGATACGTGTTTAAAATTCAATTAGGAGGTGCAAACGTCGTTAAATAAGTCATAGGAATAGAAATTATCAAGAATGGTATAAATCAAATTAAAGGGGTAACACGAAAGTCAAATGGGGGGTTTTGGGTTTGCAATTATTAACTACAAAGTAGTGACAAACCACTCAAAATAACAATAAAAGAAAGATTCTAGGGGTGTGATCGATTATAGGAAAAATAGCGGGCTCTAATGCTTGTTTTGGGTATGGAAAAATGGATCATAAAATAAGGGATTTCCCTTCGGTTGCTAGAAATGAGGGAGACGCTAATCGCAGGGCTCAACTCTACCCTTCATCCGGTACAAGTGGCTCAGGTGGAGATGCTCCTAAACAAAACCATTTCTATACACTATAAACTAGAGGTGATCAAAAGAGCTCCCCGAATGTGGTGACGAGTATGTTAAAAGTCTTTCAATGTGATGTGTATTCTTTTATTGATCTCGGTGCTACTTTATCCTTTGTGACTCCTTTAGTGGCTATGAGATTCGATGTACTTTTGAAGTGTTATTAGAACCTTTATTGGTTTCTACCCTTTTTGGTGAATCTGTGGTGGCTAAAAGAGTCTATGAGAGGTGTCTTGTTTCCTTATCCCATAGAGTTACTCTAATATATTTGGTGGAACTTGATATGATAGACTTCGATGTTATTTTCGAAATGGATTGGTTGCTTTCTAGTTATGCCTTTTTTGATTGTAGAACTAGAGCGGTCAAGTTTCAGTTTCCAAATGGGTCAATCCTTGAGTGTAAAGGGGAAATTATATTCCTAGAGGTCAAATTGTTTCTTACCTAAAATCTAGGAAAATGTTTTCTAAGGGTTGTATCTATCATATAGTAAGGGTGAGGGATGTGAAATTCCAAACCCCTAGTCTTGATTCGATCCCCGTAGTAAAAGAGTTTCCGAAAATTTTTCCCAATGACTTACCTGGTATTCCTTCAGAAAGGGAAATAGACTTTAGGATTGACCTTCTCCCGGATACATAACCTATTTCTATTCCTCCTTATAGAATGGCTCTAGTGGAATTTAAGGAGTTTAAGGATGAATGTAGGGATTTGTTGGATAAGGGTTTCATCCGACCTAGTATCTCTCCATGAGGTGCTCCGATGTTGTTTGTTAGGAAGAAGTATGGTTCACTCTGTATGTGTATTGATTATCGATAATTGAACAAAGTGACCATTAAGAACAAGTATCCTCTTCCAAGAATAGATGACTTATTTGATCAACTTCAAGGGGCAAGTTATTTCTCTAAAATTGATCTCTGGTCGGGTTATCACCACTTGAGGGTGAATGAGGAAGATATTCCGAAGACGGCTTTTAGGACCCGATACGACCACTATGAGTTTTTGGTATATCCTTTGGTTTGACTAATGCCCTAGCGGCCTTCATGGATTTGATGAATAAAGTATTCAGGCAATACCTTGATATGTTTGTGATTGTATTTATCGAAGATATTTTTAGCTATTCACGAAGCGAGCATGAGTATATTGATCATTTTAGGATTGTATTGCAAATTCTCAAGGACCAACAACTTTATGCAAAGTTTATAAAATGTGAATTTTTGTTACGGTCCATAGATTTCCTTGGCCATATAGTTTAAATCAAGGGTATGGAGGTAGATCCAAAGAAGGCAGATGCAGTCAAAAGTTGGCCTACAACTCTATCATTGACAGATATTAGAAGTTTCTTAGTTTTGGCCGGTTATTATAGAAGATTTGTTGAGCGGTTTTCTATGACTCTCTCTCCATTAGGAACTTTGAATCAAAAGAAGGCCAAGTTTATATGGTCGGATGCTTGTGAGAAAATTTTTCAAGAGTTGAAAGATAGAATTACTTCCACTCCGGTGTTGACTTGAAAGGTACGGACGGCTTTGTGGTATATTGTGACGTCTCTACAGTTAGGTTTGGATGTGTGCTTATGAAAAATAGTAAAGTGATTGCCTATGCCTCAAGGTAACTAAAAGTTCATGAGAAGAACTATCCTACTCAAGACCTTGAATTAGTGGCGATGGTATTTGCCTTAAAGATTTGGAGGCATTATTTGTATGGGGTCCATGTTGATGTTTTTACTGACCATTAAAGTTTGCAATATGTGTTTACCGAAATAGATCTAAATCTTTTCCAAAGAATGTGGCTTGAGCTATTGAAATATTATGATATAAGTGTTCTCTATCACCTTGGTAAAGATAATTTGATGGCGAATGCCCTTAGTCGGTTGTCCATGGGTAGTGTTGCGCATGTTGATGATGATAGAAAAGAGTTGGCCCGAGATGTCCATAGATTTTGCCAGATTGGGTGTTCGATTGGTAGACTCCGCCAAGGGTGATGTCATGGTTCATAACGGGTCAGAATCATCTTTTGTGATGGATGTTAGGGCAAAGCAATGTCTAGATCCGACTTTGGTTGATTTGAAACAGGTGGTACTTACAGTTGAGGCTTTCTCTTAAGGGGGAGATGGTGTCCTTATATATTAAGGTGGATTTTGTGTTCCAAATATGGATGACTTGAGGGAATAGATTTTGATTGAAGCCCATAGTTTTTGGTATTATATTCACACGGGAGCTACCAAGATGTACGGTAATTTACGGGAGATCTATTGGTGGAATGTGATGAAGAAGGATATTGTGAGTTTTGTAGCCAAGTTTCCAAAATGCCAACAAGTGAAGGTTGAGCATCAGAAACCTGGAGGTGCATCCCAAGCTATCGGTATTCCTACTTGGAAGTGGGATGATGTAAATATGAACTTCATAGCAAGGTTGCCACAAACTCGTCGACAATATGATTTGATTTGGGTTGTAGTTGACCGAATGAAAAAGTCAGACCACTTCATTCTCGTCAAGGTTTCTTACTCGGTGGAAGAGTATGCTTAGGGGGCCCTTGTCCATTATCTTGGATAGAGGTACTCAGTTTACTTCACAATTTAGAAAGTCCTTCCAAATGGGTCTTCGCAAAAAAGTAAAGCTTAGCACAACTTTTCACCCCCAAACTGATGGGAAAGATGAATTAATGATCAAAACATTGGAAGACATGTTAGGGGCTTGTGTGATTGATTTTATGGGTAATTGGGATGACCATTTATCATTCATTGAATTTGCCTATATTAATAACTACCATTCTAGTATTGATATGGCTCCGTTTGAGGCCCTTATTTGTAGGAGGTGTAGATCTCCTCTTGGTTGGTTTGAGGTGGGTGAGCTTCCTTTTATAGGACCCGAGTTAGTTCATGAGGCTATTGAGAAAGTTCAACTCATAATAAAGTGGTTGAGAACGGGCCAAAGTCTACAAAAGTCTTATGCTGTTGTTAGAAGGAGAGACCTTGAATTTGATTTGCTTGATTGGGTTTACTTAAAAATCTCACCCATGAAGGGTGTAATGAGGTTTGGAAAGTAACGGAAGCTTAGTCCCCATTTTGTTGGCCTATATCAAATATTGAGGCGTGTTGGTAAGGTTGCATATGACCTTGAATTGCCAAATGAGTTGACATCGGTGCATCCGGTTTTCCATGTCTATATGTTGAAAAAGTATATTGGGGATTCGAAATCCATAGTTCCCCTAGAAGCGTTGAAAGTGAAAGAGAACCTTTTTGATGAAAAAGTTCCAATTGAGATTCTAGAATGGCAAGTTAAGAAATTGAGGAACAAAGAGGTTGCCTCCGTGAAAGTGTTATGGAGAAACCATCTAGTTGAGGGTGCTACTTGGGAGGTGGAAGCCGATATGATGTCCCGGTATCCCCATCTTTTTCCTCCTACTGTAGCTTGAGGTAATGAGTTCCTATTGATTTGCTTTTGTTTGACGTCAATTTTTTTTTTATGTATTCCCATGATTTCCATAAAATTGCATGTGCATGAAAAAGCTTAAGTTTTGAAATAAATGGCTTTTATGTGATATTTTCCTTATGTTGTTGAGTATTGAATATGAATTGCTTATAGACTTCATGAAATGGGATATTGAGCATGCCTTATCTTAGAGTGGAGATTCCCCTCTTGAATGTCTACTTTATGCATAATTTGTATTTAGTATCCATGACATTGTATTGAGCATTGCTTTTGAGATTCGGAGAAGGTAGTTCCTCCTTAAGTGTAAGAAATCTAAGAATATCATGCATATTGGGTTGTTAGATGTAGTTCCTACTCTCTTATGGTGCCATGAATATGTTGAGATTGGATATAATATTTCCTCGTTAGTCATGTGCATATAGATGAGTTGCATACATGATAGGTTGCTAGTCTTGAGTCTTTTCATTTAGAAATCTGCCTAGAATATCTTTCGAGGATGAATGATCCCAAGGGGGAAATAATGTAACACCTTGGATTTGAGTTAGAGGTGAGTAGGAGAATTGAACTACTGCAAGGAGCCATCCTTGAAGGCCAACCACGGCTCGTGGGTCGAACCCAGGCAATAGGAGGGTCTGTGGATTGGCCTCCCCAAAACAGTTCCAGCATTCCAAGACAACGACCTGACAAATAGACCATCGGTAAGACCACGGTCCGTGGTCAGAGGTCCGTAGGTCGAACCCTTAGAAAATCAATCTCTGATCAGCAAACCACAACAAACCAGGACAGACAATAGTTCAGTCGATCAAGGGTCTGTGGATCAGGAGCTGGTAGTTAATTTAAGGGTATATGGGTCTTTTTTGGTTTTAATAAAATCAACGTGGTGTCATTTTTACCTTGAAATACACCACCTATATAAGTATTTTATACCCCTAAACTCACTCAATTAAGTCATTCTCTCAATTCCCAAAAGAAAACCCAAATTCCCTCTCAAATATTCTCTCTCTAGAAAGTGGAAGAAGAAGAAGGAAAATTGAAGCTAGGTCGAGATCAAGTCTCCCAATCATCAAGATTTTGTGGGCTTTGTGACTAAGGTATGATAGCTTTTGATCCATGGGATCCTTCCTCCCATGGAGTCCCCTAGAATTCCACAATTCGGAGAAGAATTCCCTCAATTGTAGTTAGGGTTTTTTCCAATGTTGTGGGTTATGATTAACGTTGATCGAATTGAGTATATTATGATGGTTTATGATTGAATTGATAGAATTGCATGTATTTAGGATGAAATTACATGAACCCATGCATATCCTATGATTTTAGGGTTGAATTGATATATTGGGTTTGATGTCATGTGAGGGAAACTTTATGGGCTAGATATCTCCTTATATGATTGATGATTTATGACTAAAATTGCTCTAGATTGAAGCATATATGATGAGTATGATGTTTATTGATTGAGAGTAAAGCATTGATGATGATCATGAGATGTAGTGCTTTGACAATAAAGGCTAGACTATGAATTGTTGATTGATTGATGTCATGATGTGGAAGGGATACTTCCCATGATGAATTGATAAGCATGATTGAATGAATGTGAAAGGTTTACTCACATGAATGATTCTAGGTTGAAAGGATTTCTCACCTAAAATGAATCTAGACTAAAATGCTTAATGAATGATGAGGTTAGAGGTGATAACCCTTGACGTCCATATGTAAGGATAAGAGGTGATATCCTGTACTCCTTAGAATTTTACAAGAGGTGAGTCCCCATATTCTTATTACGAAGAATGGACATGCAGGCGAGTACCCACGCTCCTTATGAAATTATGTGGAGGAAAGTAGCCACATCATTTGATGAGGTTGTGGAGGTGACTATCTGCAATCTAAAAGTAAGTAAGACAAGAGGCGAATACCCATTAGCCTTTACAAACTAGGCATTGAGGCAAATCCCCATGTCTTTAAATGTATGGATAACTAATTTGATTATGTTATGAAGTTGATTGACTTGGAGTATTGTGAGATATGCCTTCCATGATGTAAGCTTGACTATAGGCGGATGACGTAAGTCTTTGTCTTTGCTAAGGATAAGTGAGGTTACTTAAGGAAGTATTCATATTTCATTATGATGCTTATTATGTTTTGATTGTGATTATGCGTTATATCTAATGATTGACTAATTATTATGTTATGTTGTTTATGCTAGCTATCATATTTAGTTCTTGATTGTACTAACGCATACTCATTCCTACATTCTTATCAAATATAGGGTCCGGCAATCCAGATTCGTACACTTGTGGCTAGGTTCTTAGTGATCAAGGAAGTTAAGCTTTGGTGAGTCCTCATTGTATTCGAGAATTGGATCAGCCTTTATCTCTTATTTATTTCTTTTAATGTTGGACTATTGTATGGGCTGCGTACCAAAATTTTATTCTCCTATGTTGGTTTGAGACAATGTTGTTAGACTTTCGCTAGTTTTATAGAAGACTTTGATTGTGTTAAATTGTTTTAAATTCTTGCACATTTACTATTACTTTATTTTATGATATGCTAAGTGGCTTATATGAGGCCTCTCAGGGTCTTATACGCCTTGTTACATCTAGGGGGTACCTTGGGTCGTGACACCAACCCAAAGAAACTCATTATATCAGTGGGAGATGTTGGTCTTGTCTAGTTCTAAATTGCTTCAATCTTTTGAGTATCAACTCAAATCTCTTTAGCAAATACAATATGGCCTAAGAAGGCCACAGACTTATGCCAAAACTAACACTTAGATAACTTAGCATAAAATTTAGGATCTTTGAGAGTTTGTAGAACTATTCTTAGATGTATAACATGATCCTCCTCACTCCGAGAATAAATCAGTATGTCATTAATGAATACTATAAAAACATGTTAAGATACGACTTAAACACTGTGTTTTTAAGGTCCGTGAATGCCGCAGGAGCAATAGTCACAACAAAGGACATAACAAGAAACCCATACTGACAATAACGGGGTCCTAAATGATGTCTTCGGGATGTCACTTTCTCTTACTATCAACAGATGATAGCCAGATTTGAGGTCTATCTTAGAAAAGCAAGTGGCACCCTGAAACTGGTTGTGAAGGTAATCAATTCTTGGAAGGGGATACTTATTCTTTATGGTGACATTGTCAACTAGCGGTAATCGATACACGTTATAAGGGAACCATCTTTCTTTCTCACAAATAAAACCCGAGAGCCCCAAGGTGAGAAACTAGTTTGAATTAAACCCTTTTCAAGAAGGTCTTTCAACTATTCTTTTAACTCTTTTTTAGCTAGAGCCATTGTATATGGCGGAATAGAGATAAGTCTAGTATCGGGAAGAATGTTTATGCCGAAGTGTATTTCTTTCTCAGGAGAACTCCAAGATTATCATTTGGGTAGATGATAACACTCAACTACAGTTCATCTGATTTTATGTGTAGGCAGTCGCTAACAAGTATAAACCCAAATAAGAGTTGGGGTCGATCCCACAGAGAGTGATACAATAAAGAATTCGATTATGAAGTCAAATGGTGTTCTAATCGTTTGTAGATGTAGACATATTCACAACAATAAACTAAATGAGGAGGTATTTACAATTAATGTCAAATGGGGGGATTTGAGTAACAATGAAAAATTACAAATAACCGGGAGTAAACAAATAGAGAGGATTTCTTAGGAATGGGATAAATTGAATGCCAATTTCGCAAAATAAGTGATTATTAGTTACTAAAAGTCGTTGAATATCAGTAGGTAGTCTAGGCTTTAGGTGCAATAGCCATATCTCAATCAACTATCATGAATCAAGAGAGTTCTTTCGAACCTCGACAAGCGGAACACATATTAACACCCCAATACCTCAATCAGTCTATTTTTTCAAGCTAGATTTGTAGTATTTCATTTAGACCCACTTTCTCAAACGAAATCTGCAATAACACAATCGTTACAATAATCAACTAATAGTTTTAAGTCTAATACTTCTTTCTCAAGCAAGAATAGAGTACTAAACTATTTGCTACTACAATTCATCAATTAAAATACAAACTATCAATTGAACCACTTCAAATCAACAATAAAATCAGTAAATCTCAACACCCATAAGATAATAGAAACATTCCACTACATAATCACACCCCCAATAATGGGGGTTTTAGCCAAACATAATAAAAAACAAGAAATCCTTACCATCTATGTTTTCCATCCAGTTGGGAAACAATAGACAAGTCTCCAAATACTCAAATTGAAGTTCAAAATCAAACAAACCCTAAATCTATGTTCAAAATTTTTAAAAAACAATGTTAAGAATGTTGAAGATCAAAAACCCAAAACTGGACAGTGTGGGAGCTCCTTTAATCCGTTTGAAAATTTCATTTATCCGTTCCAAAAATTTAACCATCGAAGTCACTCGGTGAAGTAAGTCAAGCTTCAACGACATGGTCAGCGATACGGAGGGTGCTCCTTTACATCGCCTTCTTGGCTTGGCCTTTCAACATCTCTTTTCTGTATTCGCGGATCCATTGGGCGTATCGCCGAACCGTCAATTTGCTCTCCAAGTTGGTCTTGACCATGGGATGGCCTGCTGGAACTTTATGGGAGCTGAAGGTCCATTCAGTGACTCGTCGAGTGGCTTTGGAGAGTACCGGCCTTGCTTTCTTCCAACTTCTTCAGCTTTTTCGCTCGTTTTCCGCCAGTAATTCCCTTGCCTTGATCTTTTGCCTTCATTGCTGCAAATTAGCATTTTATCATCAGCTATGATCGTAAAATAGGCATTGAGGACACTAAATATTTTAATATTAAGCTCTAAATTAGTCGATACCCCTGAATCATTAACACCCCTAACTTAAACTTTTGTTTTTCCTCAAGTTAAACACAAGATCAATCAGTTCAACGGAGATGTCTAGAAATAGTGCTACTTGAGACTCAATATAAATGAACATGAGGTTCATTCTACACATGCAATGTTCAATTGTGCACTACGAGTTTTAAACTATGATTAGTCATCAACAAATAGAGATTAAGTTCACAATGGTTGATTCAAATGCACAAAGTTAAACAAAAGTGTTGAAATGCCCTCACATCAATAATGATACCATGACCACACAAATCTCATCAAAATTTAAGAATTAAGGAATCAAATTGAATTCTCACACTCTAAAAGATAAACACATGCATGATTCTGCCCATATGGTTGCCTGTATTTTCCAATCAACATGGCATTCAGCTAAATCAAGATAACAAATGTGTTTCCAGGCTTGTAACGGGGCTGAGGTAAATTTATGGTCATTTTAGATTAGTGACTTCTACCTTCATGAAGCATGGCTTGCATTTAACTTTTTCTCCTTTTCTTTCACTCTTTTTGATTTTCACAATTCACCCTAAGTTCTTTCGAGCACGAAGATTCTTATATGATTCATTGGACACCCCTTTTCCTTTATCAATGCACAAGTTTTATTGCACATTCTTTTGAAAACATTATTTTCTTTCGTTTTGCTCTTCACATTTTCTTTTTTTATATGGAGGGGTTCCAACTTTTTTTTCAACACTATCCTTGAAGGGTATTTTTTTTTACAAACTTCTTGACTTTCCTCATTTTTTCACTGCACCATGAACTTAGGCTTTTGGCCTAAGTTTTCTATTCAAATGGACCAATTCTTCATGAAGATTTTAGGTGGGAAGGAAAGAGGCCAAATGAGTTCATGTTTCATCCAACGAAAAGGTTAGGCTCAAATGGTGTCAAGCTAGGTTCACACTCTCACAAGGTGGTCACAAAGATGTATAATAGCAATTCGGTTCACTCTACCAAATTTTGTGCCGAAGATCATCTCTTTTATTCTCCTACATAAGCCAATTGGACTAAAGGGGCAAGTTCTAGGTATCACCAAGCACACATTTAAATAACATTTCATCACACGCGACATTCAACACAAGCATAGATCAATATTCTACAAATTTTGCTCGCATGCAACAATCATCACAAGATTCATTTCAACAATCGGTGAGTCACAATGAGATGCTAAGAGTTCACACATGACTTATGCAACTCAAATTTTCCTCATTGGAGTTACACAAACATATCATTAAATAAAAAGAACTATTCAAGTCACTGGTATTGATCGCAATCGATAGTCAAATATGCCAAAGAACAACTACGTATTCAAAAACGCAAAAAAAATGAAGAGGCGAATTTTAATTCAGATAAAAAACCGAGATTTGTAGGTGAATTTTAATTTTGATAAAGAACAAACATTCACACTACAAACCAAAAGTTACAAAAATAAGCATCCAAAAGAAGATAAATACAACCCAAGGAGGTAGGTAAGAAGATACCTCACACCGCCAACTAAAACCTAACATTGTCCTTAATGGAAAATAAAAAATCTGTCTAAAAAGTAAAACAAGATGAGATTCGAGATACCTCTGTTAGGCTAAGACTGAGGTGAAAGTTGCACATCTGCGGCTCTCTCAATCAGGGCATCATTGTAAGGCTCATCTGCACCAACAGTTGTTGCTCTAGTGATGCCAATCATCGAGGTGTCCCGAAGTGAAGCCTCCATAACTGTTTGCACCATCGCACCCTTTAGATCGTCAAGATCATCATAAACAACCGCATCACGAGTCCCAAGCTCCTTCTCATTAGTCTCAGGAGCTGACTCATCATTATTATCAGCTAAAATAACGTCTCTGGCCGCAGTATACAAAAGGATCTAAAAATTAGCTTGCATCACTATACTCGGAACCTCAGGGAGGGTCACAGTGCTGAAAAACATTCACAAATCAGTGGATTTGAGTTCATTAACGTTATACCTCAATCTAGCAACATTAGCCTTCAAGGTTGTAACATCCTCAAATTGCCTACCTCCCTCCTCACATGCCTCAACTAGCATAGCGAGGGAATCTTAGGCTAGGCCATTTACGGAAATCAACTCCATGTGCTCTCGTAACTCAGCTTAGATATGGGCTAGGGCACCAACAATAGCCCTCTTAATCAGTCTGCGGACAACTTTCCTGACCCAAGAAGCATGTGCATTAGTACATTAGGCCAGAGGGCCTATCTTCTAGAGAATCACCTATATTAATGAGGGGCAGGAAGAAACAATAGTAGTAGTAGTAGCAATAGACGTAGAAGGAGCAGTAGTAGCAGTAGTAGGGGTACTTGAAGGCTCACTATCATGAGGGAGAGTTTTGCGACCTGAGCCTACACCCTGGACTTGGCCGGCACTCGAGAAGCATTGTTTGTCCCCAAGCCAACCCTCATCCTAGCTAACTAGAAGCGAAAGACTAACTCAAGCATACATAAGCTTAGGACTGAATTAAATTTAATAAAATAAAATACTGAACTTTAAAATAGTCTGAAAAAAACTCAGTAGATAAACTTAGAGTTTGTAAAAATAACTCAAAGAAGATAAATACTGGAAACTACTATACTTTGTGTATCTATGAAACCTCTACTATTATGAAAGATATCGGGACAAGATGCACGACATCTCAAAACTACTAATATAAGAAGGCTCACCAAAGTTGACTGGAATATCATATGACCTCAATGAAATGTTTGATCGTGATCCTGAATACCTGTATCTACATCATGAAACTATGTAGGGCAAATGGTGTCAGTACATTGAATCTACGAGCATGTGAGGGGAATAATAAAGGATACACCTAAGCTTGAACTGGTAAAAGGAAACACACTTACCTCGTCTCAACTGACTCAACTCAACCCGACACAGGAATAAGACACTCAACTCAATGATAAGATACTCAGCTCAAAAGATTATATATTCAACTCAAATGACACTCAGCTTAACTAAACACGATATACTCAACTCAACTCAAGATACTCAAATCAAGATACTCAAGGATAAAGCAATAATAAATGATGCAATATATGGAAAGCTTTTGAAACAATAGATAGCAACTCAATTATATGTAAAAGTACAATAATAACTCAGTTCTTTGTAAAAATACAACAATAATTCTTATTTGTATGTAAAGATACAAAATAACTCTATTTGGGAGATTTTGTAACCGACAACCATCACTATGTGCTATGTGATGATATAACGTCTGTCCACTCTGCTAGAACTGTCATATACCTTGCTAGGGTATAGAACTCCTCAACAAAGTGGATCCACTAAGCTATGCTTAAAAGCAATAAGGAATCATCTAAAAAGTATGACCCTTTCTACCCATGTTTGATACATGGTATATGGGGGCTCTGAGTTGTCTGAACTCTCCCCCTTATCGGTGCTCAATACAACTCCCAATAATATAATTCATTCACATTTTTTTGAAACATTTCCTCATCCTCAAACTTTGGGATCATTACTCAAAATGGTTCTCTTAAAAGAGATATTTCTCAAAACTCCTCAGGAAATCATTTGGAAATCAAAATTTCCTCTCATTTTAAATGTAAAAACATTTACTCTTAGGAATACTTAGTTACATTATATTCATTTTGAAAGATAAAACTTTATTCTCCTCATCCTTATTTACTCAAGTCTTAAAACAAATTATAAATTATTGTAAAAGACTTCTCAAAATAAGGTTCATTTTGAATTATGGATATGAATGACTCAATTCGAGTTTTCAATAATGACATATAGAATTCAATAATCGGAACTCAATAAATCTTGAACTCAAGGACGCAATGATACAACTCATCTCAAGACTCCTCGACTCAAAGGGTTCATGCAGAAATATGGGAATGACCGACATAACTCAAGGACCTCCATGTATAGCGTATGGTAATCCATAATTATGAAATGTAATTTCAAAAGGATTACGAACTAAATACTCAAGAACTTAGAACTTTAAGATACTTCTACACTCAAAGATACTAAATTTATGGAGTTCATGCGGAATTTATGGGCATTAACGACTCAACTAAAGGATCTCAATGATAATTTAGACTCATGAATACATTATTATTATTTTCATACTCACTTACTTGAGTCTTAAAATTTTTTATAAGTATTTGTAGAAGACTCCTCGGAAGGACTAAAAGGAACTATCTCTAACTTTGCTCTTAACTCTATCTTGAATTTCAATTATGAATTCGAGAGTTATAACTTGGATAGGCATGATATATGAAGTATTAATGAAGATTTTAATAGTGAATATCAGGTAGAAAACATATGTACAATTCTAGGGGACTCACACAGAAAGAAGGATGGAAGGGTAGGGGATCTGGTGACCCTGCGCACCAAGTGGCATAAGTCGCCAGACCATAACCTACAGAACACTAGTTGGGGTGCACTGACTGGTGCAGGGCCCCAAGCCTCTTACTAAAAAGAGACGAATTTTCTTGTTCAAACTTATGCCGTAACTCATCTAGAATCTAACAATTTCCCTCAAATTCTTTTGGATACTTAAACCCATCTTAATTACATAGAAATCTATAGCAAAACCCACCAACAACAATACTCATCCGTACATCTCACCTCAAGAACTCAACAAGAACTTCATTATCACAGAACGGAACACGAAACTTCAAGAACTCAACAAGGTTATCAGTTTTCTCAATCTCGTTGATGACATTCGTAATAGAAACTCATGATTAGCGTGTGGGCGAATAAACCCAACACTATGGAAACTTACATACCTCTAAGAACTAGGTTCTTAGCGAAATCTTGAATTTCTTAAAAGAACGCTTGAAACCTGAACTTTTTCTCATCTTGAATCTTTTCTCTCAAACCCTAAAAACTATGGAGATTAATGAAACTGATTATAATCATTTTATACACTTGATTAGGTGTAATTCACGTTTAGATGAAGTGGGGGTAAGGAAAAGACTAAAATACCCCTCCTTAGGTCGGATGAAAAGGCCCTTTCTAGAGAGGTTGCACTCAAACGGTCATATCTTCTTCATACAGACTCAAATTTTAGCAAACTTGAAGGTGTTGGAAAGAGGACTCAAAGATCTTTGATTTGATTTCTCATCGGTCTCCTAACACATTATGTTCTAAAAGTTTTGGTCGTTTGAAGTTGACCCAAAACATAAAATATCTTACGAATGACTTAAATGAATTCTCTTTAGTTCTTTTTGGAACTCAAGGTGCAACATCTATTGACCTTAACACTTAAGAAAATTTTAATTTCTCGGTAAAATCTTACTCACTACGAAGAATAGTTTTAGTCTTAGCACAATAAATTTCTGTGCTGATACATGGAGGAGCAGTGTCTGCCTCAAGCACATCTACATCGACAGTCGGGGATGTGTCCACCAACGCTATTCTCCTTAGCTCAACCTCTTCTCTGGTGTACTCGACCTCAATCCTCCAAATGTAAGTAGGGGAAGTGGGAGTCACCTCCACATCCGTCATTTCCACAAAGGGCACTTGAGCGGCGCCATTTTTTATAACGCTCAACTACACCTTATCCAATTCTAAATTTAGATTTTCTCTAACAAGTATAAACCCGTCTAAGAGTTGAAGTCAATCCCCCAGGGAGTGATAGAGTAAATAATTTGTTTACAAAGTAAAATGGTGTACTAATCATTTGTAGATGTAAACATTTTTGCAACAATAATGTAAATAACGAGGTGTCGATAATTATTGTCAAATGGGGGGATTTGGATAACAATTATCAACTACAAATAAGCAGGAGTAAACAATTAGAGAGGTTTCTTGGGAGAGTGATAAATTGAATGCCAATTTTGCAAAATAGGTGATTAGTGCTTACTAAAAGTTGTTGAATCTCAGTGGGTAGGCTAGACTTTAGGTGGAATAGCCATTTCTCAATCAACTATCACGAATCAAACTAGTTCTTACAAACCTTGACAAGCACAACACATATTAACAACCCAATACCTGAATCAATCATTGCATTCAGACCCACTTTCTAAAGCTAAATCCTTAACAACACAATCATTACAATCATCAATTAATAGTTCTAATTCAAATACTTCTTACTCAAGTAAGCTTAGAGTACTAAACTATTCGCAACTATAATTCATCAATTAGAACACAAACTATGAATTGAACCCACTTCAAATCAACAAAAAAATTAGTAAATATTAATGCCCATAACAAAATTTAAACATTTAACTACATAATCAGACCCCCAAGAATGGGGGTTTTATCCAAATGTAATAAAGAACAAGAAATTGTTACCAAATATTTTTCCATTTGGTTGGGCAACAACAAGTCTCCAAATGCTCAAATTGAAGTTTAAAATCAAACAAACCGTAAATCTATACTCAAAAATTGTAAAAAACAATATTTATAATGTTGAAGATGAAAACCCAGAATTGGACGATGTGAGAAATCCTTTTCTCATTTTGACAATTTAGTTTATACGTTCCTAAAAGTTCAGCATCGGAGTCACTTGGCGAAATAAGTTGAGCTTCACCACTAGTCAGTGATACGCCGACTGCTCTTTTCGATCACCTTCTTGGCTTTGAATTTCACCATCCTTTTTCTGTAACTTTAGGTGATCGAGATTGACATCGTCGATCTATTCGGTATGTCATTGAACCATTAATTTGCTCGTTAAGTTTGTCTTGTCCATGGGTTGGCCTGTTGGAAATTTGGGCGAGCTGAAGATGTACTCGGCCACTCACCAAGTGGCTTTGGTCAGTACCAGCATTGCTTTCCTTGAACTTCTTCATCTTTTTCACTCCTTTTGGCCCGGTAATGTCTTTGCCTTGCTCTTTATCCTGCATTGCTGCAAACTAACATCTTAACATCAGTCATAAGAGTAAAATAAGCATTGAGGACACTAAATCTCTGAATATTAAGCCCTAAATGAGTCAAAATCTCTAACTCATCAACACCCCCATTTAAACTTTTGCATGTCCTCAAGTAAAAGACAAGATCAATCAGTTCAACAGGGTTGTCTAAAAATAGTGCTACATAACAATCAATATGAATGCACATGAGGTTCAATAAACCCATGCATTGTTCAATTGTGCACTACAAATTTAATACTGTAACTTGTCAATCTCAGAATGCTTGCTTCAAATGCAAATTCAAGTTCAACAAAAGTATTTGAATGCCCTCACATCAATAATAATTCCATTCACACCCCTTAGGTACTATTGAACTACTTCTTCTCTCTAAGACAATCTTATTAGGAAGTTGAAACTCGACTACTCGAGTTCTACAATCAGCTGAGGCATAACAAGCATGAAGCTAGTCCAAACCTAGAATAAAATCAAAGTTTGCCATGTCTAACTCGACTAAGTCAGCCATGGTGTCCTTGTGATTGACGGTAATGGTACAATCATGATAAACTCTTTATGCTAAAATAGACTCACCAACAGGTGCGGAAACATTCAAGGGCTCAAGAAGTTATTCGGGAAGAATCTCGAACCTTATAGCTATATAAGGAGTCACAAAAGATGGATTCACACCTGGATCAAGTAATGCATATAATTCAAAAGTAATGACTTTAATCATACTCGTGACAACATCAGGTGAATATTCTTTCTCTTGGTGTCTGGTTATAACATATAAATGGTTTTCTCGTTTCTATATCCCTGATGTAGCTCCTCCAAAGAAAATTTATCTACCAATGCCGCTGAAAAATATTAAGCTCTGTTTCCCCTGTTACCCTGCTTATTCTTAGGACACTCTCTCATGAAGTGACCCATCTGCCCATACTTAAAGTAGCCATTGGAGCCATCAGGTCACTCTCCTGGGTGGTTCCTCCCACACTTAGCACATGTAGGAGTCTAATTAGCCCCTTGTCGCCACTACACTGAAACAAAGTGGTTCGAACACTCAAGTTTTGAGAGTTATGGTTCCTCAAATCACCTCCATTATATCAGACAAAGAGGCAGGTCCAGGTGATCTTTTCTGAAAGGAGAACCGTTTCACATTTTTGGTCATTAGCTGGTCGGACTCCTGATTTGATGTCTTAGCCCTCTTACTGCAGAACTCTTCCTTGTCTTTCGACTTATCTTCCTTAACTTGTTGCACATGGATCGTAAGCCTTGATATGTCCATGTCACCTATCAACATAGGCTCCTTACCTTCCTTACTTAACAAGCGGCACAAAACAGACACAAATAGACTCATCCTGCTTCTCATATCCACCACCATCAACGGAGAATAACGTGACAACTAGGTGAAACTGAGGTTGTACTCATACACACTCATGGACTACAATTTTAGAATCTAAAATTTCCTCACCTTTTCTTCCCTAGGCTCGTAGGGAAAGAAGCGCCTTAAGAATGTACTTTCAAAAATAGCACAACTCACCAGTGGTGCCCTTTCAGCCATACTCTTCTTCAATTAGTCATACAAAATTTTTGCAACACTCTTGAGTTGGTATGAAGCTAATTCCAAACGATCAGCATCTGAAACACCGGTAACCATAAAAATTTTATGTAGTTCCTTCACGAAGATCTTTCAATCCTCAGTGATATTCGATTCTGTTAACTCTAGGGGATTTATCCTCAAAAGATCATAGGTCCTGGATGTATCAACCACATTTTGATGAACCCCTCTCTATTGACCAGGTTGATTGGCCACAACTTGAGTCACCTCTTAAAAAGCATTCCTGAACTCAGCATTGGTGACATCTCCTTGAGGGGGTTGAACTTCTAGTGCTTTGGGTACCTTTTGGTCTTGTGGATTAACATTTCTCCTCGCAAGATTTCCTTGAACATCTCTTCATGAAGGCATGGTCTGAAAAGACCCGCATACGCATGAATTAGAAGAAAAATTTATACAGTTGAACTGTATCGTACGAAAAAGAGTTAGAGGAAGTGAAATTTGTCCTCAATGTTGCAGCAACGTAATCATAAATGTGGGGCCCTTCACACCGATAAATATGACTGTACTGACATAACTTCATATACACTCGAGGACTCGTAAACTCTGGGATCTTATACGAAGTTTGTCACGCCCCGAGCGTACACCCTGGACGTTGCCAGCACTCGAGAACCATCAACGGTCCACAAGAAAACCGTTGGATTGGATCACTACTCGTACTCAACAAAACAAGAACTCCAATTGTTAAGATCAACTCAGAAGCCTCAACAATAGATAAACTCAAAAAGGTATGGAAATATTCAAATAGCCATAAAAAGGAAACTCAAGTATTGAAACAGTAATAAGGGAATGGGAAAAGACTCCTCAATTACTGTTGTCTATGAAATCTCTAAAAACTACTCTATAGAGCGAAGAGACTCACAAAAGCTAACTGGAATGCAAATTGAACCAACGAAGTTCCTGTTGATGACATTGATCATTTGTATCTGCATCATGAAAATATGCAGGTCGAATGTCGTCAGTACATTGAATATATGAGCATGTAAGGGGAAAACGTAAAGCAATAGTTAACTGAAATAACATGGATGGAAGGAATACTCAACCCAATACAAACAAAAACTTATAGATGCAATATTAAAAATACTATAAAATAGGATATAAAACTCAATGGTGTATGTAAAAATACAATAACATACTATTTACGCCTATTTAGGAGATTCTCTAACCGACAACCGTCACTATGAGCTACATGATGATACAACGTCTCGCCCATATTGCCAGCACTTTCCTACACTTTGTCGGGGTATAGAACACCTCAACTAAGTGGATCCACTAAGCTATGCTTAAAAACAATAAAGAGTCATCTAAGAAGTACGATCCTTTACCCATGTTCGATAAATGGATTATGTGGAGTGTGAGTTGTCTGAACTCATCCCCATATGGGTGCTCAATACTAATCCCAATAATATATAACTCATGCTCAAATGTGTACAACATAATTCTTTCTCAATTTGAAGTAATTACTCAAAATATCCTCTTACAAGAGGTAATACTTTGAAACTTCTCAAAACTTTTAAACTCATTTACAAATCGATGTTTCTCTATTTTAAATGTAAAACTATCACATTGTGGGAATAGTTAGTTCCCTTATACTCATTTTGAAACATGAAACACAACTCCCCTCATTGTCATACTCATTTAATCAAGATTTAGTGCATAATTATAGTTAGTTGCAAAAGAGTTCTAAATTTTGACTCAAAAGGACCTCTTTAATTTTCCTCTTAACTTTACTTTAATTTGAAATGTAAATTAATATATGTGATTAGGATACGTAGGATCTCTCAAGTATTAATGAAGACTTTAAGAGTTAATATCAAGATGAGAGCAAAAACACGATTTGAAAGAACGCACACATGATAACGTATAGAGAAGAAATGGGCCCTGGCAACCCTGGCGCATTGCTGGCACACGGCGACATACCTCAAAGTGGTGGGGGTAGTTTAGGGCACACTTTTGGCGTAGGGAGCCAGCCCTCTTGGCGCTATGGGGGAGCATTGCCACACGCCAAACCCAGATATTAGAAGATTTTTTTTGTTTTATTTCAGATCCTAACTAATCTAGAATCGATTGTTTCTTGCAAACTCTATTAGATTTACAAACCCAACACAAATTAATTGAAATCTTACTCAAATTCTATCAAGAAACACCACTCATTCACAGGACCCTCACCTCAAGAACTCAAAACCACCATTGTTAAAGAATGGGGCTAAAAATCAATAATTTCTCAAGAATCTTTTTATAAACAATCTATTTCTAATCTTATTTAGTCACAAATTATTATAAAATTTTGTTACCTATGAACAATTTAACAATGGCTAACAATGAAGTTCATTGGTAATTCAAACTATATATAATGGAACCAATCCTTCAACTTGGAAGTCACTAGTACAGAACTGTCTAACGTGAAAAATGCAAGTCCAATTAGTGAAACATAACTAGCCGTCTCAAACGTAAAAGACTAGCTAGCATATATAGAGTAGGAGAAAGGCTAGTCTAGGACGCCCAATGCTAACCGCATCAATGGTATCTACAAGCTGCAAAACATGGCACAATCAATCACCGCTAGTAGCTGGTACAAAGACTTGCAACATGAAGAGATGCAAAGTGTAGCATAAGTACAAAAATAAAGGTACTTAGTTTACCATTAAAGACCGACTGAGCAGGAAAGGTAAAAACAATCTGAAAAGAGAGAATTTAGACACAAACAAAGGTCAAAACAGATATGACAAGAAGCACAGGAGCATACCTAAAGTAAATCTAAGTATAGGTAAACTAAACGTAACTAGATTCCCGTAAGACCAAAAGGTACACTTGTGGTCAAGTTTAAATATATCCCGAATAGACTCCACAGGCCCGACAGGCACACAGAATAGCTAAGACTACAAGAACAAAAAGTAACCCAAATCCAAATCCAAGAACATCAGCCCGGCTCTAAGTTTAGATAACCATGTAACCAAGAACCAGTCCCCTCTCAGAAAATCTAGCAAGAACGACAATCAATCAAGGCCGCCCAGCGAGAAAGTCCACTATTAGAGGCTTAGGCAGCCAAGCAAGAAAGAGTGACCTTGGAACGTGTTGACTCCCTAAAAGATCTTAGATTTAAATGACATAGGCGGAAATTCAACTCCCATAGGTATCAGCCAACCAACTAGTAAGAGTGACACGTGGGTGTGTCAACTCCGTAGAGGATATCCAGTAGGCTCCAAGCCATCATGGATTGTCGTCCACTCCCAAAGACATCACAAAAGCATAAAAAAACTAGGGTACTCTAATCTCAAGAAAGTACCCCACCTTGGCTAATGTATCGGAGTCACGGAAATATGGAGAGAAGATAGAAAGGCTAGCAGGCTGAACAAACACCTAAACTAAGGTTTATACTATCAAAAACAAGTCTTCTATTCGAGTCTACAAGGACCCAGTGCATCCAAAAGGACATCGGACATGTAATATAGCTACATGGCTTTTGAGTCTATGGCAACACTAGTCTATCCAAGTTTAAGGCCGAACATGCTCCAAATATTAAGTAAAAATGCAAGTAGTTCACAACAAAATGCAACAACACGTATATCACCCCAACTAATATAATACTACCATTCAAACAATATAATTAAATCCTAGAACATGGTTTCTAAGATGAAAAATAGATATAACTTAGCACCGGCCTCCAATTCACACTAATCATCATGAATTCATAGATTCAGGCTCAATCTAAATAGAAAAGAACTCGTAGCCTACCAATAGTCTAATAGTGTGCGCTCCATATCAAGAGGCTAGAGCATTACCTTTTTGAATGGTCTTCAAACACTTTCACACTATCGAAAATAAGATCACAACATTAGTATGGTCGTTTAGACCCCAAAATCAAATAAAACAAAAATGGGCAAATTTTGGAGTGAAGTAAGAATTGTGGGACCAATGCCAAAATCTCTGGAATTGACTCCATCAAGAGGTCCTAAACTAAGCCTCAAACATGTGTTCCAAAATTTAACACAAATAGAGGCCCGAAAAAGTAAAAGAAACAATCATGAAATTTAATAAGAAAATAAAGCTAAGGTAGCCCTACACACCTAAAATCACCTTAAACGAATATTCTTCAACAACTCCCAATCACCAACTCACGTAGCCACGCTCTCAATGAACATAGAGGACTTTGAATTAATAAAATCACAGCTTGGATGACAGAGAAATTGACAAATCGAACTTGGGACCAAAGTTGCCTCGTACTTCGCTTCGCGAACACGGCAAGCCTCCACGAATGCTTTCCTCGTGAATGTTGCGAAGGCCCTATAAATGTGTCTAGAAGTGAAATAGACCCCGTGAGCACGACATCGGCTCTACAAATATGATCCTTTGTAGTCAGGCAAGCCCCTGCAAATGTGGCCCTCAGGTCAATTGATCTCCACGAATGTGGCCAAAGGCACGTGTACACGAAGGCCTACACCAGATGATGCATATCTGCCAATTTGACAGGTATGAAATCCTCCATGGAGTGTTCCAAATTTATTTTGAACCTCTGTTATGCAAATAAGATAAGAAACACTACCCAATTTGATATTTCAGACTCAAAGCAGCAGTAAATATTCCCATTTGAGGTATAACAACTTGGATTTTGAAAGAGCTACATCAAAATTTGTGTAATTCACCATCATTTTTTTTGTTTTTGGTCAACTTCAAATAACCATATCTTTTAACACATAAAGTATTAGATGGCCCATGAGCTATCAAATCAATGTTCCTTAAGTCCTCTTTCCAACGCCACCAAGTTTCCTAAATTTCAAGCTCTGAGTAAGAAGTTATGATTTTTTGAGTGAAGCCTCTCTATTTTAGGCATTCCATTTGTTTTAGGAAAGGGTATTTGGTCTTTTCCTTTTCCCCACTTGTTTTACCACGTTTTTTCGTGAGCCAATTAAGGGTTTAATCAGATTCTAAATATCCTATTGACATTCCTAACACTTAGGGTTTTAGAGTGAGGTTTCAAGAGGATAAAAGGAGCTAAGTTCAAGCGTTCTTAAAAAAATGTGGAATTCGCAAAGAACATCATTCTTTCAAGGTATGTGAGGTTTCCCATAGTGATGGAGTCGTTCCTCCTCACGCCTTTCATAGACAATTCATCCATAAAATTGTTATATTAAGAGATTCTTGATTGTTTCTTGATTGTTAATTCATTCTTTAACAATTGAAGTTTTTGAATTTATTGGGTGGAGGATCTTGAGCATAAGTTGTGATTCTTCATGAGAATTTTGTGTAATTTCTAAGAATTTATGTTGGGTTTGTGAATCAAAAAGAGTTTGAGAGGAAATCACTCGATTCTAGATGAGTTAGAAATTGAAATTGAGCAGAAAAATTTGTCAAAATTCTGGGTTTGGTGGTGGGGCGGCGTGCCACCATAGCACCTGAACAACTAGTCAGTAATTTGGAGTTTGGCGCACTGCGCTAGCAGTATGCCCCAAACTTGTGCCACTAGTTTATGGTTTTTGGTTCCCTATGCCACTAAGTACACCAGGGTCGCCTGGTCCTTTTCTTTCAGTGTTTAGTTTTCGGAGATGTTCCTTTGAATCGTGACTACATTCTCTTCTTTGTTTTACCCTCTAAAATCTCCATTAGTCTTAATGAAATCCTACATTTTCAAATGACATGACTTTATTTACATTTTGAATTTAAAGTAAGTTTAAGAGGGAAGTTCAGGAGGTCTTTTGAGTTAATTTGAGGATTCTTTTGTAGTCATCTAACATTTGAGAATGTAAATATACAAATGGGAAGAGTTGCATTAATGTTTGAGTAATGATATAAGGGAACTAATTATTCCCAAAAGTAATACGTTTACATTTAATAGAGAGAAACTTTGATTTCTAAATGAGTTATGAGATAAGAGACATTTTAGAGTATTACCTCTTTTAAGAGGATACTTTGAGTAATTACCCGCAAATTGAGCAAGAGTTATGTTTTATACATTTGAGAATACGTTATATGCTATTGGGACAACTATTGAGAATCGATGTGGGGATGAGTTCAGAAAATTCACATTCCTCATAAACCACATAGTCAACATGGGTAAGGGATCGTACCTGCTAAACGACTCTTTATTGCTTTTAAGCATAGCCTAGTGGATCCACTTAGTTGAGGTGTTCTATCAAGGCAAAGTATAGTAGAGTTCAGGTACCCTGAGCGAGACATTATATAATCACATAGCTCATAGTGATGGTTTTCGGTTAGAGAATCTCCCAAATAAGAGTAAACAGTATCTTATTGCATTTTCGTAAATTATTGAGTTTATATCAACTATATTATAATGTTTTGAATATTGCATCAATCACTGTTGCTTTGGTAATAGTGTTGAGTTGAGGTGAGTATGTCTTCCAACTTTTTCATTTCAGTTGTCTATGCTTTCAGTTTTCCCCATACATGGTTGTACCTTCATTGTAGTAACGATATTTGACCTGCATCTTATTATGATGCACATAGAGGTGCTCAAGAATATCAACATGTGCTTTGTTGAGATGATTATTCACTCGTAGGCAGTATTTGGTGAGGCGTTATTGCTTTCTGGAGACTCAATTTTCATTTCAACTTAGTAGTATTGGAGGTGTCGTGGGACTTGTCCTGACATCTATCGTTAATTTTTAGGGGCTTCATAGACAGACATAATTAGATGTTATCATTGTTTTCCCTAGGTTTTTTATTTAACTGATGATTTATGTTGACAAGAAAGTTATGTAAGACTCTTTTTTGAATGTCTAAAGATTTTTTATATTTAAGTTTCCACGTACATTATAGAGTTGTGTGAGTCATAGTAGCCAGGTCAAGGGTTCGCTTGGGAATCAGAAATGGTTCTTCAGTTCCAGTAACATCCAGGGTGTAGTCTCGAGTCATGACAAACTTGGTATCAGACCACAAGGTTCTAGAGTCCTAGGGTGTCTATGAAGCAATGTAGGCAGAGTCTTTATTATTGGTGTGAAGCATGCCAAAGCTATAATTAGGATGCCTTTAACTTTATTTTTACTCTTTTTGTGCAATAGAGTTACATCCTATAAAATTTCCCTCTAACTCATGCTTACACGTGTCCTTTTTGATTATGTCTCCACGAAGAGGTGTTCAAGGACGTCCTGATAGAAGGAATGTTAATCCGCAAGGTCAAGAGGTTCTTAATGCACCAGAAGTGACACCCCATCAGGGAGATGTCACAAATGTTGAGTTCTGGAATTCTATCTAGATGTTGACTGAAGTTGTTGCAAAATCAAGCTAGTCAATTAAGAGTAGATCACCAGGATGTGGCTAATACATCCATGATCTGTCAGTTTTTGAGGATGAATCCCCTAGAGTTCTCAGGGTTAAAGGTCACTGAAGATCCGGAGAACTTTGTAGAGGAACTTCAGAAAGTGTTTGAGGTTATGCGTGTTTTTGATGCAGAGTGTGTGGAGCTAGATGCATACCAGCTCAAGGGTGTTGCTAGAATATGGCATGACTAATGAAAGAAGAACATGGTAGATAGGGCACTACCTTTGAGTTGGGTTATTTTTGAAGAGGATTTCTTGGGGGGTTTCTTTCCCCGTGAACTAAGGGATGCAAAGGTAAGAGAATTTATAAATCTGAAACATAATTCTATGAGTGTGCAATAGCACATCCTCAACTTTACTCAACTATCCCATTATTCTTCGCAGACTGTGGCTGATATGAGAAGCATGATTGGTTCTTTGTGTTTAGGTTATCTCGCTTGTCAAGTAAGGAGAGTAAGGTGTTTATGTTGATAGGAGACATGGACATATCCAGACACATGATGGATGTGCAGCATGTTGAGGAAGATAAGTCAAAAGACAGGGAAATGTTTTGCAGTAAGAAGGCTAAGACAACAAATCAGAGTCCAGCAAACAGAAGGCCGAAAATGCGAACCAGTACTCCTTTCCACAAAGTTCACCTGGACCTTCCCTATCATCAGCTATTGCTACTACACAAAATAACAGAGGTGATTTTAGGAACAAAAACTTCCAAAATTTCAAAGCTTGACCTATTAAGTCCTAGGGTAGTGTGGTGCACGGAGCTAATTTGACACCCACATGTACTAAGTGTGGTAGGAACCACCCATGAGTGTGTCATGATAGCTCAAATGGCTGCTTTAACTGTGGTCAGATGGGTCACTTTATGAGAGAGTTCCCTAAGAACTCTGGCAGGGTAATAGGGCATATAAAGCCCAATCTTCTTCAATGGCTCCGATATATACGGCTACTCTAGAAGAACAACTTCAGGGTTAGGGGGAGGAGCAAACTGTCTATATGATATAACCAGTCGTTAGGATCACGAGAACTGACTAGATATTATCACCGGTATGCTTAAGTATGTACTTTTGATGTTTATGAATTAATTGATCAAGGTGCGAGTCTGTCTTTCGTGATTCCTTATGTAGCCATGAGCTTTGAAATATCCCTCGAGCAACTTGTCGATCCCTTTGGTGTTTCCACACATGTTTGTGAGTTTATTCTAGCAGAAATAGTTTATCATTATTATATTGATTTAACGTTTCAAGCTTACCTCATCCAATTCTAGGTGTTCAATGATCCTAAATCAGTATAAAACCTAACTAAATGAGTTGGGGTAGAATCCCATAGGGAGCGGTATGTGTTTTAAATTCAAATAGCAAGTACAAACATTGTCTAATCAGCCATACGACTAGAAATTATAAAATAAAGACATAATCAAGTAAAATGGGTGACTCGAATGTGACATGGGGGTTTTTGGCTTTGATTTTCAACTAACAACAGTTCCAAACACTTAGAATTAACAATAGGGAGAATCATTCTTGGGATGCGATCGATTATAGACCAATATAGGCATATGGGTAATTGCAACTACTAGTAAATAGCTAAATATCAGTGAGTAGGCTGGACTATAAGGGAGGTAGTTTTCTCTCAAACAACTACCCTGAATCAAGAGATTTCTCTATAACATCAACAAGCATGACAATGAAGAACAACCCACACCTTAATGCATTCACTCTCTCTCGCTAAATGTGTGGGATTGGGTTTAGGATTCACTCTCTCGAGCTAAACCCAATACACAAAAACAATCAATCAATAATCTTAGTTCTAAAACCTGTTTCTTGAGCAAGCTAAGAACACAAATATAGAACTGCATTTGCAACTACAATTCTTAAATTAAACCACAATTAATGATTAAACTCTCTTTTCAATAGCATTTAAACTAATAATTAGCAATACCCATAAACTAATTCAACCCATAATCACATAATCACAGCCCATGAATTAGGGTTTTAGCCTAACGTCATAAAAAGGTAAAAATCATTACAGAATCGATTAGACATCAACTGGGTAAGAGTGATTTAGTCTTTAAACTGCTTTAATTTGTTGAATCCTTGAATCCCACTCCCAAATTGAACTTCTCGAATTCTTCAAAGCTATGAAAAACTATAGGGAGAAGATTTATAAGTGTTCTGATGTAAAACAATGTCAAAAAGATTAATCCATGCTAAACTAAATGTTCGAAATCTAATTTATAGTTGCCTAAAATAAAACATGAATAGTCGGTCGGCGAAGTAAGTCGGGCTCACCGAACCACTCAGCGATTCGCCTTTTAATCTCTTCCATCGAATATTCGCCCTGGCATTCAACATCCTCAAGGTCTGTAACTTTGGGCATTCTAGGCTTCGCGAAACTACTCAGCGATTCACCAACTTCTTATTTTCAATTGTTGGCTTGGTTCTTCCCTTCAGGGCTTGGCACATTGGAACTTTAGGTGGTCAGATAGCCACTCGGCGATTTGCCAAGTGACCTTGGCGATCACCAGGCTTGCCTTTCTTCATTCTTTTAGTTTATTTTGCTCATTTTTGTCAATTAGTGTCCTTGCTTTGTTCCTCAATCTATGTTCCTGAAAATCAAGGACTTGACATAAGTTTTTGGCACAAATTAAGCATTTGAGGATAATAAATCTATCTAAATAAAGCCCTAAATGAGTCCAAATGTTGCACTCATCATATACCATCTTTGTCAATCACAAGGACACTATGGCTGACTTAGTCAAGCTAGACATGGTGGACTTTGATGTCATTCTAGGTATGGTCTGGTTTCATGCCTGTTATGCATCAATTGATTGTAGAACTCGAGTAGTACAGTTTTAGTTTCCTAATAAGACTATTTTAGAGTGGTGGAGTAGTTAGCGGTGCCTAAGGGACATTTTATCTCATACCTTAAGTCCATAAAGTTAGTTTCTTAGGGGTGTATCTAGCACTTAGTCTGAGTTAATAACTCATGCTTTGAGACACCTCTTATTCAGTCAGTTCCAGTTGTGAGTGAGTTTCCAAAGGTATTTCTAGATAATATTCCTGGAATCCCTCTTGAGAGAGAAATTATTTTTGGAATCGATGATGTACCGTTAGTTAATGGTATTTTTGATGTATTAAACTTGGAGTTTTGTGTGAGGCTTAGGTATTTTGGTATTAGATGTGATGGTATTTTGATCTAATTTTGCAGGAAATGGGTTTGGAACAGTTAAAGTTTAAAGTAGTTGAAGCAGCATGAAAATGGCAACATACGAGCCCACCTTTGAGCCGTTGTTCAATTGATGAGCCATAGGTGGAGGCGTGGATAGAGTATTCAGGGAAGTATGAGTAATTATGGAACCACAGAAGCTAATGACGCGCCTTGAGTCCATTGACGTACTTTCATTGATGGGTTATTGATGACTTCAGAGAGATGACTTCTAGTACTTGAGCCACGAGTGTATAGGATGCATTGTGCTTAGATCTATGTGCTGAAGGTCATAACCGTTTATTGACATCCACATAATTCTGGCCAACTTCTTAGCAACTGTGGAAGACCACGATCTGTTGTTTCTTCGACGGGCCGAAGGTGGCCAGCTGTCGACGAATATTCCCATATTGGAATTTCCAAAATTTCCTTTTCCTACTTGGTTTAGTTTCTATAAATATGAGTTGTATTTTTTGTTTTTGGGTTGTTAGACTTTTTGGGATAATTTTTTTTGTCTTTGGAATTATTTTGCGAACACTTTCAGCATTTGATTTTTAAAGTTGGTTTATGCAATTTACGTTTGTTCTTCAATTTAGGATTTTGTATTTCATCTTTTCTAATGGTAAGTTCATGATTTATATTTTAAACCCTAATATGAATTGTAATTATTCAAGCATGAATTGCTAAATCCATAACGAGCGTGGTGGGAACCTTGAGCAACCAACAATGTAAAACTAATAATTAAGTAATTCTTGAATAGTGTTTATGCATGTTATATTAGTAATTTTGTTTTGACTACTTTTTAACAGTGCGCAATGTTAAAACTCACCTCATTTCTACTTGCCAGACAAAGGAAGTAATGAATGAGAAAGGGACTGAACAATGGAGATTTAGCATGATAATCCTCTATCTAATAGTTTGATCACCTACCGCGATAGCTAATCTAGGGTAGAGGGTAAGGGTTATTAAAGCATACACCTATAGGCAGACCAATTTGTGTGGTGAAACTCCCTACTTGGAGGACCAATCACTTAGGAGATACATAACTTACCAACCTTGCATGTTAACACTAGGATAGAGTTACTATTATTAGGAATATGACGTTAAGAGCTTTTGGGGAACACATATACCGTTGTTCTCATCTCATATTGATATTTCAAACTGCAAATCTTGTATCCTTGTTAGTTATTTCTACAAATCAATAAATTTATAACTTAATTACAAATCCCCCCTTTACCCTTTTTACAAAAGCAATTTGATGAAGAGTATAAATAACCATAAATTAGCCTAGGTCTAGACCATATTCCTTGAGGGATCGACCCTAACATAAAGTTAGGTTCTTTATTTGACGACGAACGCTTATACTTCTTTAAGGAGGTGTAATTTGGGTGTATGAAATTTTGGCGCCGCTTCAAGGGAATAGGACATTTACAATACACTAATTTCGTTATTCAACTTTAGTGACTTCTTTCCTAATTTACATTTTGTTTTGTTTTTGTTTTCTACAAGTCTTATCTCAAATGTATGCCAAGTACATAGAGTTAAGGCAATCCCATTGGTCTTTACGATTCCAAATTAAGAAGAACTCTGAGAAGGATAGTTGGAAGATGCCTAAACCCCTAAGTACAAAATGATCCAATCAAACTGGGACAAGGGGATGTAGATGGATTTCAGCTTACTAGAATCTTGGATGTGCCTAGACATGTTAATGGTAACCCTCGAGTTGGAAATGCTGAAGAAGTGCAAAACCAGCCAACACCATATGTCTGCAAAAACTACTAGGTTAATTATGATATTGTTGGATCGGTGGGTGCTATATCTATTCCTCCACTACCTCCTCGACATACTTTTGTGGTGATCAAAAGTTTGATTAAAATGCTTACATCTAGAGAGTTATTTTCTACTTTACCTTTGGAGGATCCGTATGCTCACATGAGGAAAGTAAAGAGTGTTTGCATGATTAGTGTTGGGAGACCAGATTTAAACATGGATGTGATTGACTTAAGGGTGTTTCCACTCTCATTAACAGGTGATGGTACATTAAGGTTTTCTCAATTGTCATATTACTCTATCGCGACTTGGGATGGGTTACACAATGTATTCATTGAGAAGTATTTTCCATTGTTCAAAAAGTTCAATCTCAAGGATAAACTGATTAACTTTGTAGCATTCCATTAACAGTCTGTGAGTACCTATTGGGATAGATTCACTGGTTTATGAGGAGTGTACCTAACAACCGCATAGATAATGAGTTACTGAAAGATTAATTCTACAGAGGGCAAGATGATAATGGCAAAGTTTTGCTAGATACTATTGCTGGAGGATCTTACATAGCACTCGCATTTCAAGAGATTGCTGTAAAACGTGAAAAGATCTGTAAAACTAACAAGGCATGGAGTACTACACAGTTTAATACTAGAAGGAACATGTTTGTTGTACAAGCCGCACCAAATCATTCTAATGATGATATCCGTGAGGAAATTTCCCAATTGAGAACAGAAGTTGGCGTGGTGTTAAAACATGTGATCGGAAGTGCAGAGAAAGTAAATGTTGTGAACTATAAACATAGAGCACCACCTAGTGATGAGTACATTTATGAGGATGTGAATCTTGTGAATGATCAGACGAGGTGTTTTCAGACTAACTCCCAAGGATCCAATTTGGATGACTGGAGCCAAGGTCAAGGAAACAATAGTTCGAACTATGGTAACTATAATTGTAAAGGGAACTATGTCCGTGATGGGAACTATAATTGTAACAACAATTACAACCAGAATGGGTATGGTAATAGGAAGATAAGAGTGGACCATGTGTTCCAGTGGGAATCGAGATGTTGGATCAAGTATGAATCAAATTGAAGATATGATTGGTAAGATGATGAAAAGTTTTATTTGACTGATGCCAATGTGAAGGAGAGGCATAATGATTTATCAGGCATTGGTCAGAAATTTGATTCACATGCAGTATCAATTAAGCAAATTGAGTAGCAACTGAGTGAGTTATCCTCAAATGTAAATTTGTGTCAGCAAGGGACAATTCCTAGAAACACTATCCAGACTCAAAAGAATGACGGGCATTGTATATTAGTTACTACAAGGGATAGAAAGAAGACTATATACTATCCTATGCAGAATGAAGTGGAGAGTGAGAAAGATAAAGATGAGGATGAAGTTGAGGAGCCTAAAAATGAGAATGAGTAGGACACTAAGGTGACGCATAAGATCATCGCTATGCCGAGACCTCCACCTCCCTTCCCACAAAATTTTGGTAAGGAAAGCAAAAGAAGGAAAATATCACATGTTCAGAGTTATGTTGAAAAAGTTGTCCATAAATGCTCCATTAATAGAAGCACTTTAGAAAATGTCAGGTTATGAGAAGTTCATGAAGGATTTGGTAACTAAGAAGAGGGTTGTCAATTTCGAAGGTGATGACAAGTTGCAACATTGTAGCAGTATTGATATTATATCATTAGTGTAGAAAAAAGAGGATCCTGGAGCATTTACTTTGCTCTGTACTATTGGTATGTTGCACTTTGCGAAGGCCACAAGTTACTTGGGTTCTAGCATTAACTTTATGTCGCTATCTACAAGAAGTTTGATTTATGAACCCCCATGCCGACTGTAATGAAACTACTTATGGTTGTTATAACTGGGAAGAAATTGATTGGAGTGATTCAAGAGGTCCTCATGAAAGTTGTGACATTCATCTTTGTGATACTAGACTTTGAGATTTATTTGGAGGTCCTCATCAACTTAGGAAGACCATTCCGTGATACTAGGTGTGCTTTAGTTGATATACAAAGAAGGAAAATGAAGTTTTGATTGAGTAATGAAGAGGTAACCTTCAATAACTATAGATCTTTGAAGCATGGACGTTATCTTAAGTCAGTGTAGGTACTGAATCATATTGTTGAGAAACAACCAAAAGTGTCTATTGAAGAGAGCTTAGGTGTTGAAGCACTAACAGTTGTGATCATGAACTTTGATGGAGATGGTATTGATGAATATGATGAGCTAGTTGTTGAACTTTATAGGGTAGATTTTTATCATTGTCAATCAAAGAAGTTGGTTATGGATCTAATGAATTTAGACACTCCTTCTACAAAAACCATATGTTGATGAGCCTCTGAAGTTAGAGCTTAAGGCTCTTTCATCTCACTTACGGTATGTGTTTTTGGGCCAAAATAGTACTTTGCCTGTTATTATTGTTGGTGACTTGAATAAAGGGCAAGTGGCGGCATTGATATCGGTATTGAAGCGATTCAAGAGGTTTATAGGATGGACCATTGCTGATATTATTGGTATTCCACCGAGTATTTATTCTAACAAAATTCAACTTACGCCAGATAGGAAGCAAAGTATTGAGAAGTAACAAAAATTGAATCCACTGATTCAAGAGGTTGTAAAAAAGGAAATCATCAAGTGGTTAGATATTGGACTGGTATATACTATTGCTGATAGTAGTTGCGTGTGTTCACTGTAATGTGTGCCAAAGAGGGAAGGAATCAATGTGGTTCCCAATTAAAAAAATGAGCACATTCTAATAAGGCCGGTGACTGGTTGTAGAGTATGTATGGATTATCGCAAGTTGAATGTGTGGATTGTGAAAGATCACTTCTGAATGTCATTCATGGAACCAATGTTAGATTGTGTTACTGGAACGGGTTGGTATTGTTTTCTTGATTGGTATTTGCACTACAATCATATCTCCATAGCTTTGGATGACCAAAACAACACTACTTTTACTTGTCCTTATGTGACTTTCGCTTTCAAGAGGATGCCATTCAGGTTGTGTATTGCGCCGGTGACATTTCAGCGTTGCATGATGCCAATATTTTTTTATATGATGGAGGACAAAATTGAGGTATTTCTGGATGAATTCTCTATAGTTGGTGATTCATTTGATGATTTCTTGGTTAATTTCAGGGAACTTTTAAAACGGTGTAAAGAGTTTAATCTTGTGCTTAATTAGAAAAAATATGTCACTTTATGGTAAAAGAGGGTTACTTCTAGGCCACAAAATTTCACAGAAAGGAATCAAGGTTGATAGAGAAAAAGTTGAAGTGATAGAAAAGCTACCACTACCTATCTCTGTTAAGGGTGTTAGAAGTTTTCTAGGACAATGAAGGTTTTTAAAGGAGGTTCATAAAAGCTTTCTTGAAAATGGCACACAAATTGTGCAAACATCTCGTAAAGGAGTCTAGTGGGTCGATTAGAGTTACCTGTACCTGGTCGCACAAAACAAAAAGCAGCGTCCCCAGGCAAAGAGATGTTAGTACGAATAAAAATGTATTGGTATGTAAAACGAAAACTAAAATCATAAAAATTTAATGTAAAAGGGTAACGGAGATACCACCTGAAACTGAAACCCAAATAATCTTCATGGTAGACCATTAGCCCCCTACTACTTAAATATGCATGGTATGCCCGTATAATTGTATGTCGTGAATACATGTATATATATATAGATGTAAATGCATGACATACCCAACCAAGTGCTAGTAATAGTGGTGCTTTCTTGTAGCGAACCGACATCATATTTGTCAACTTGTGGTCATCTGTTTCTCATACGTACAAATATAGGCAATAGGCCCCATACCTCCCGGTTATAGCTCGGGATTAGAACGCATAGCATGTCATGTCATGGATTTATAACACCTATGAGTTACTATTTTCATGTTGCCAATCTTGGGCCGTTTGTAGTCTTGTTCTCATAACCCCATAATAACTTCCGTATAACATATAACAATCTCATGGAACTTGATATGTTCTTCCAAAAAGCTTGAAAAGTTAACTCAAATTTTTGAAGGATTAACCTTGTTGATATTCATAACAAGTTTAAGGTGACTTACTTAGTTTCTAAATTGGTTCCCAAATAATTTATAAAAGAAATATTTCAAAAACCAAGTGTTCTAATAGTTTACATTTAAATTATATTTGAGAGTTTTGAAGGTCGTGAGCTACTTTAAAGTTTTTCTTTAATAATAACCTTACTGGAGAAAGAGGGCTGGTCACAATTAGTAAGGGTCTTGCGTGACATTTTAATTCACATCACCCAAGGAAGAATACGAATTCATACGTGCAGACATATAATCAAGGAAACTGATAAAATGACGTGTAGATGTCGAACACTCAATTTATCCGAACGAGTGAAGTATCAAAATAATAGAATCATGAAAATAATTCAGCTGAGATCCCAATGCCTTTCACTGAAGGTCTTTCTAGCAAGAGAGTAGCAAAATATCACATTCGGTGTTTTAGGAATTTCCCGGGAGTGGTGCTAAAACGAGTGACGTAGCTTCGCCTTAACATACCTTTTTAATGAACGCTCCAATGGCCGTAGCTTCTTCAGGAAAGTTGTTCCTACGTCCTAAACTCCGCAAGCACGATATATACGCAGCTGGTACACAACAATAAACAGTTCATAATTGTTCTTAAATTGGCAGATTTGCCAACTGGCCTCAACTTGACGAAATTTCCATAGAACGTCATAAAAACAATCATAAAAGAGTCCCCAGATGATTACCTTAGTTAATCAAGTGTAAACCTTGAAGAAATACCAATAACTACAAATTTATATCTTCAAAAAATTGCTTCAAACACAGCTAACAGAAGGGGGAAAAGATTATCACGTGTAAAGATCACGTTTCTAGGCACACGGGCAATCTTTAATGGTAGATATCGTCGAAAACTGACCTTCATAATGCAAGTACACCATAGGAACCTTAGCTTAAGCTTTCTTTCTGGTTTGGAGGTAAAATGAAATGTTTTCATGGCTTAAAACGTTGAGTAAGCCGACATACCACATTTTTGACCCCTCCCGGACTATTCCCCGTCAGTTCGTAGGAAAACTCTCATAACTTTTTACTCCGATGTCGGTTCGATACGGGGTTTTGTGCATTACAAACTAGAATCGTAGGCCTTCGATTTAAGGGGTGATAGGCCTTCTAACTCTTTGTATATTGGAAGAAAACATCCAAGACATTTGACCCAAAGTTAAGAAAATATTATTAGAGAAACTTCGATAACTTTTGCCGACTTTAGTTTCACTAATTTTCTTAACTTGCAAACTTAACATATGACCCTTGTGCTATTATAATACCTCATAACACACTATTCTAAGAATGTTTTACATTCATAGGCTTATCCACAAGGTATGGGACAAGTTAAACCTTTCAAACGGGCGAAGTTCTACCCGAACCATTTCTTTTATCATGAACTTTGTTTGAGGGGTCCCTTTGACCTAAAACTTTAGTTTAGTTCCTTGATAATGCCACCTACTTGCAATATTAATCTCCAATGTACGATACAAAGTCATATACACCACATATAACCATGCCATACTACACGACATATATTATGCACGATTAGAGAAAAAAGTATGGGATCTTATACTATAATAAATAAATATCCCCTTCTTAGAATTGATGACCTTTTTGACCAACTTCAGGGTGCAACCTACTTCTCTATGATAGACCTCAGATCTAGCTATCATCAATTGAGAGTAAGAGAAAGTAGCATCCCAAAAATTGCATTCACGACTCGTTATGGTCATTATTAGTTCTTTGTGATAACTATTATCTTGACCAATGCTACTGCAATATTTATGGATCTTATCAATAATTTGTTTAAGCCGTATCTTGTTATGTTTGTTATTGTATCTATTGATGACATACTGATTTATTCGAGGAATGAGGAGGATTATGCTAGTCATCTTGGAAGACTCCTCCAGACTCTCAAAGTTTGAAAATTGAATGCCAAATATTCTTACTGTGGGTGTTTGCTTAAATCTGTAGTAATCTTATGCCACATTGTATCCAATGAAGGGATTCGAGTTGACTCTTAAAATAATAAAGTAGTGCAGAACTGGCCGTTACCCACATCTCCAGCTTATAGAAAGAAGTTTCTTGGGGTTAGCTGGTTCCTACAGAAGGTTCGTCGAGGACTTTTTGTCTAGTTCATCCATATTGACAGAGTTGACTTAGAAAACAGCTAAGTTTCGATGGTCTGAAACTTGTGAGAATAGCTTTCAATAATTGAAAACTCGGTTGACTACACTGTTCCAATGATGACCCTAGCAGAAGGTACAAAATGTTTCTTGTACATTGTGATGTGTCTAGAGTTTCACATGGTTGTGTATTGGTCCAGAATAGTAAGGTTAAAGCGTATGCCTCCAGACAACTTAAGATTCACGAGAAGAATTATCCGACTCATAATATTTAGTTGGAAGTAGTAGTGTTTGCCTTCAAAATATGGTGTCATTATATATATGGTGTTCATGTGGATGTGTTCACCAACCATAAGAGCCTCTTATATGTTTTCAGTGAAACCGAGCTTAATCTGTGTCAAACGTGGTTGTTATAGTTGCTCAACAATTACAAAATGAGCATCGTATATCACCCGGTAAGGCTAATGTAGTTAATGATGCTTTGAGCAGGTTATCAAGTAAGGCAAGAAAGAGTTTCCTTAGAACGTTCACAGACTTGTCCGTTTAGGAGTCCGTCTGTTGGGTTCCAATAAAGGTAGAATTGTGGTGATGAATGAGATTGAATCATCACTAGTGTCTGATGTGAAGGAAAAACAAGGTAATGACCCTCGGTTACTTAAACTGAAGGAAAATCTTCATAAGCAAAAGGTAATTGCTTTTGAGCAAGGGGGAGATGGTGTGTTGACAGATCAAGGTAGTTTCTATGTACCAAAGGTGGATGAGCTCCAAGAGAGGATCATGACAGAAGCTCATAGTTCCAAATATTCAATCCATCCCAGTTCCACAAAGATGTACCATGACTTAGGTGAAGTCTATTGGTGGAGTAGTATGAAGAGGTGCGTTGTAGAGTTCTTTGCTAAGTACCCGAATTGCCAACAAGTCTAGGTAGAACATCAAAGGGCCGGTGGTGTGTCTTATAACAGAGCTCTTCCAGAATGAAAGTGGGAGATGATTAATATGGACTTCATTATTGGCATGTCGCGATCTCATAGGCAGCCTGATTTGATTTGGGTGATTATAGATCGGATGACTAAATCAACCCATTTCTTGTCCTTAAAGACTAGAAATTCAGCCAAGGATTATGCCAAATTGTATATTCAAGAGATACTTCAACTTCATACAGCTCATGTATCTATCATCTCAGATAGGGGCGCACAATTTACTGCTCAGTTTTGGAAGTCCTTACAGAAAAGTTTGGGTTCGAAGATGAACCTTAATACTACATTTCATCCTATGATGGATGGCCAACGAGTACACACAATTCACACCGTAGTGGATATATTGAGGGCATGTGTCATAGACTTCAAAGGAAATTGGGATAACCACTTGCCTCTCATAGAGTTTGCATATAATATTAGTTATCACTCGAATATTAAATCACTCCTCATGAAGCTCTTTATAGGCAAAGATGGAGATCACCTATTAGTTGGTTTGAGTTTTGTTAAGCTGAGTTGATAGGGCTAGACTTGTTAGGAAGGGCTGAAAATACTGTAAAATCGTTAAAAATCCTATACACATATTAAGAGAAGAGACTTGGAATTTGAAGTTGATGATTGGATCTGTTTGAAAATTTTACCTATGAACGGTGTTATGAGATTTGCTAAAAAGGGAAAACTCAGTCCTTGGTAGATTGGTCCTTATAGGATATCCAAGAGGGTGGTTAATGTACCTTATGAGTTTGAGCAATCTTCAAAATGGGCAACAATTCATCCGGTGTTCTATATAACCATGCTAAAGAAGTGTTTAGGTGATCCCTCACTTATTGTACTCTCTTAAAGTATTGGTATCAAGGACAACCTATCTTATCAAGATATTCCCATTTGGATTCTTGATCGCTAGGTTCTCAAGTTGAGAACAAAGGAAGTTGCATCAATCAAGGTGTTATGAAGGAATCACTTTGTTGAGGAATCTACTTGGGAGGTTGAAGAGGTTATGAGGAAGAGATACCCTCATCTCTTACTTTCTGTAACCATTCCATACCAAGGTATTAACTCTAGTAAAGTACTGTTTAAGTTGATATGCTGAGTTTATGGTAATTGCATCTTGTGTGCTTGAGTTGGGGTTTGACATTCTTCCCAACCCTGTTCTACGTAGTGTGATCTCATTCAAGGACGAATGTTCTCAACATGGAGATATTGTAACACCTCAGACTTCGAAAGAGCTACACAGAATTTCGTGATAGTCACCCAACTAGTTTTTTGTTTTGGGTCAACTTCGAATGACCATATCATTTAGCACATAAAGAATTAGGTTGCCCATGAGTTTTCAAATCGATGTTCCTTGAGTCTTCTTTCCAACGCAACCATGTTTTCTAAATTTCGAGCCACGAGTAAGAAGTTATGGTTGTTTGAGTGAAGCATCTCCATTTAAGTAATTCCATTTGCTTTATAAAAGGTTATTTTCAGACTTTTCCTTTAACCTACATGACTTAGCACCCTTTTTCTAACCCAGTTAAGGGTTTAATTAGATTCTAAATCATCTACTAATGTTTCTAACACTTAGGGTTTTAGAGCGAGGTTTCAAGAGGAGAAAAGGGGCTAAGTTCAACCGTTCTTCAAAAATTGTGCAATTCACCAAGAACACCGTTCTTTCCAGGTATTTGAGAATTCTCATATTGATGCAGTCGTTCATCCTCACACTTTTCATCTATAATTCATCCATGAAATCGTTATATTAATAGATTGTTGATTGGTTCTTGACTATTGTTTCATTCTTTAACAATAAAAGTTATAGAATTTCTTGGCTTGATGATCTTTAGCACGAGTTGTGATTCTTGATGACAATTTCATGCAATGTCTATCAACTCATGTTTGGTTTGTGAATCAAAAGTGTTTTAGAGTAAACCACTCGACGCTAGATAAGTTAGGACTCGAAATTAAGTAGAAAAATTCGTCAGAGTTGTGGGAAAGGGGGGGGGGGGGCAGCGCGCCATTATAGCGCCTAAACTACTGGTCAGTAGTTTTAGGCATAGCCCACCGCGCTAGTAGTGTGCCCCAAACTTCAGCTAGTAGCTTAGGGCCCGGCCCCTACGCCACTTAGTACACCAGGATCTACTGGTCCTTTTCTTTTCGTCCTACATTTGCGGACGTCTTCCATTGAATCGTGACTACATTCTCTTCTTCATTTTTTCCTCTAAAGTCTATTAATCTTGGAGAAATCCTACAGGTTCAAATCACATGTCTTAATTTACATTCCAAATTTAAAGTTAATTTAAGAGGAGAGTTCAATATGTCTTTTGAGTCAATTTGGGGATTCTTTTCTAATCACTTAAGTTTTGAGAAAGTAAATATGAGAAATGAGAGGAGTTGCATTCATGTTTAAGAAATGATATAAGGGAACTAAGTTTTCACAGAAGTAACTCTCTTTTTCTCATTCAACCTTTCTTCAAGTTTCTTTTGCTCAATTTCAAAGGCATACACTACAAGATGAGGGACATTGATATTATGCTCAAACATGGACATATGACATTCTTTTACCACTGAATTGGAAATTTCCAACACAAACCTACTCATTCCCGATTTGGGATCGGACACTAGAATTGGAACATACTTAGACAATTGAGTGAACTTCCATGCATATTCCTTAACACTCATATCACCTTGTCTAAGGTTGATAAACTCAAGCACCAAAGCTTCTCTGATCTCTGAAGGGAAGAACCTGTCTAGAAAGGCACTCTTGAACCCTTTCCACTCTATAGGGCCCAATCTTACTAGTCTAGTCTCTTTCTATTGATCATACCATATTTGTGCGACCCCTTTAAGTTGACAAGATGCTAACTCCACCTTCTCTACCAGTTCTACTCACATACGGTCTAACTTCTCAAAAAACTTCTCCATAAGCTCTTGAGGATTTTCTCCCACCTTGGAGCTGTAAAACATAGGAGGATTCCACCCCAAGAACTCCCTCACCCTAGAAGCAGCCATCCCCCTTATTGGATTAGCCGGAGTTACAACATCTTTATTGACTTGCACCGTCAAGGCTTGAGCCAACAATTGGATAGCGGACGTAAACTTTGCATGAGTCACATTCTCCCCTATACAGTCAATTGGAGTTTGCAGAGGAATCTCTTGCTCCACACTGTCTTCCTCATTCCTTACAACCTAAGCCCTTAAAGTATTCATATCCTGAAAACCATAGGGCACGTATTAGGTAAAAGACCTAATAAAGCTAAATTCTAGGGCACGACTTAGAGAATTAAGAAGTGAAGTTTTCTTAACATCTGATAGCCTCCTATTCATAAATGTGGTGCACTTTACATTTATGAAGAAGACTCTACTAGACGTGGTTTGATACAATCCTAGAACCATTCTAAACTTTGTGCTTTGATATCATGTTTGTCACGACCCAAGGCTACCCCTTAGATGTGACATGGCATACAAGCTCCGAGAAGTCACATACAACACTCATAGTATATCATAACATAAGAACATCGGGAAAATCTGGAAAATTTAAAAATTTTCTTTACAATCAAAGTCTTTTATAAAATGAGAGAGTCTATAACACCAAGTCTCCAACCATTTATATTACTTAGATTAAAACTCTTAAATACATTTTTAGGGACATAGCCCTTACATAAGTCTAAAACATATAATAAAGACATAAACGACATATGGTCAAGCCCTCGAACACTATGAGGACTCACCAATCTTCTTCTTCTTGATCTTCTATGGTCCCAGCTACGAGAGTAGTGTCCGATATCACCAAACCCTACACTTATAGAAAATGAAAAAATATGGGTTAGCACAAAAATGTACTAAGTATGGAAGCCATGAATAAAATTCCTTAAAACATGCAAAAAGGGACATTTTTGTTGAAACCAAGCTATATGCCAGATGTGATAAAGAGAAGAAAAAATATCATTGGGCGACTTGGGAAACTCTTAACTATGCCTATGAGAAAGGGGGCATTGGAGTAAGAAAACTTGAAGATATCTGCAATTCTTTACAGTTCAAACAATGGTGGATCTTTACAACCAAAAGTTCATTATGGGGACAATTCCTTAAATCCAAATATTGCCAAAGAGCTCATCCAGTTGAAAAATCTTCATACAGGGAAATCATTGGTTTGGGGATATATTATGAGAAACAAGGCCACCGTTGAAGCTCAAATCAAGTGGAAAATACACTCCGGAACTTGTTCATTTTGGTGGGACAATTGGTTGGGAAATGGTCCTGTTGCTCAACATGACAGTAACATTACCAGCCTCAATACTATCACAGTGTCACAATTTATTACTGATGGCACTTGGAATGAATATATGGTAAGAAGGCATGAACCCCCTCTTCTGGTTCCTAAAATCCTCAACACTAGAATTTTTAACCAAGAGAATGATACTGATGAAGCTATGTGGACCCCAACTACCAGTAGTCTGTTTTCCTGCTCTTCTACCTGGGAAGTCATCAAAAAAAAGAAGTAACAGAGTAGAATTGACACTCATGCTTAGAATAAAAATATTTCTTTTAAAGTATCCTTTCTACTTTGGAGAGCTTTAAGATCCAAACTCCCTACCAATGAGAAGATTATTATGTTTGGAAGCGACCCTAGCAGATGTGCATGTAGCAAACTTCAAGGAAGGGATGACATCAACCATATATTTGTTAGTGGTCATTTTGTTGATAATATATGGAGTTTCTTTTCATCTTTCGTAGGCACTGTTCACAGGCACATTCCTCTAAAAGATGAATTCATGAAGTGGTTGGGGCTGGAAACCAAAAATGAAGTACATAAGATTCTCTTGCAGGCTCTTCCTATTTTTATCTGTTGGAACCTATGGAAAAATAGGTGTACTATTAAATATGGGGGTAAACAGTTGAGTGTTCCTAGAGTTAAATTCCTAAATCTCGAAGACATCACCAACATGCTTCAGTCTGCTTTCCCTCATCTCCAGTGGCCTAACAGCTGTGAAAGGTTACTGAAAATTGTGGAGGGTTGCTGGTAGGAAGTTCAGGTCAAGGAAGAGAAATGGATCAGGCCACCTGGTGATATATTCAAGTTAAACACAAATGGAAATACATTAGGAAATCTTGGTCAGATTGGAGGTGGAGGAATTCTTAGAGACTCTAAGGGTGATATAGTGTATGCATTCATCATTTCCTTAGGAAGCGGCACCAACAACCAAGATGAAACACTTGCAGCCGCTCATGGGATTCAATGGTGTCTTCAGCATGGTTTCAAAAGAATCATCCTGGAGATTGATTCAGAACTACTTACCAAATGGCTTTCTCACAGAATCAAACCTCCTTGGAGCCTGCAACAACACATTTCTCCTATTATCAACACCATCAGTCAGCTCAAATTTTTTCAGTGTAGACACACTTACAGGGAATCTAACAGTACTGCACATTTTCTCTCTAAAAGAAGTCAGAAAACTGACATAGTTCATCAGTACTACACTTATCAAGAACTACCAGTAGAGGCCAAAGGTAGTTATTTCCTGGAAAAGTTGGGCATCTCCAACTTTAGAAGAAAGAGATTGAAAATAATTAAACAACCTCCGTGATGTTGAACTCCTTAGTCAACTACCCTGTTCATTATAGCTTTTCTATTAGATTTAGCTTTTTATTCTCTTCTTTCTTTGTAAGGGGAGAGTCTCCCTTATTTATACTTCCTAGTTACTTTTTATTGAGAGGAGTCCTCTCTTCTAGGTGTGTAGAGATTAGGTTTCCTTTATAGTATGGGGACTAGTTAACTATCCTTAGGAGGAAGGTTGACTATTGAACAACCATAGGACTGGAGGTAAGGTTTAATGTCCCCCTCCTTGTATTTTGCTTTTGTTTTTATTTATGATAACGCATGGGGGTGTTTCTAATCCCCTGACCCCTACAAGGGTCGATAAAAAATATTAAAAAATAAAAAAAAATAAAAAAAACATCATCTTTGAAGATAGTTGGAGAATGTAGCTCATAAGACAAATCCTGTACATTTCATCATAGCATAAATGATATCATCATAATCACAGGCATAGTCTCCAACATAAACATAATGCATACACCAATCTTCACGGGACATATTTCACATACATAATTACATACCAAGTTCATCTCATCATATTAGAAGTATCACATAAGCAACCCTAAGGTACACTTTTGCAATGCATAGATAGGATCCCATAATCCTATCTACACTAAGTCTCACTTTTAGGCCACCATAATCATGCATAACATACCTTGGCCTTATCCATAGCCAACACTGATAGACAAGGAGACATTCATGTTTATAAATTGTAATAAGTAAAGTAACTAATAGAAACAGTCTACATCATGCATACATAAATTCATATATCTTCATAGCACAAGGAACCCACACCATAACCCTTTCATAAGTGTACTTGTGCTATCTACACTAAGTCTCACTTTTAGGACACCATAATGATGCATAACATACCTTGACCTTATCCATAGCCAACACTCATAGACAAGGAGACATTCATGTTCATAACTTGTAATAACTAAAGTAACTCATAGCAACACTCCACATCATGCATACATAAATTCATATATCTTCATAGCATAAGGAACCCACACCATAACCCTTTCATAAGTCTACTTGTGCAATGTATAAGTGAAGTCCCATACCTCCACTCACACTAAGTAAAGCTCATTAAGAAGTCATAAGTATAGTTCATGTTCATAATTCATATAAATCATGCATTTACTCATAATCGTCAAGTCATAAGAGAAACATACCATGCCTACTTTCAAAGCCTACTTGTGCAATACATGAACAAAGTTCCATACCCCCATTCATACTAAGTAGAACCTCTTCAAGAACCATAGTACATAACTCATGTTCTTCTTTTAATTCATATTCTTATAATAGAGGGAAATATAGCCTTAACCGACATAAACCATGTGAGCTACATGAATCCGATATCTTACCCCTACACAAAAAAGAGATGTCCTACTTGCCTAAGGTAGAATTAACAGATTTAGCTTTTAGGTCGATCCACTAACTAACGACCTGTGTGGGCACATAGTTATGGGAAAAGGAGATTTCTACTAGAAACCCGGACAACTAACGTGGAGGTTTCCATCTCATGAGATAACCATATTGGGAACCCGGACTACTAGCATAAAGGAACCCATCCGATACTCATATCCCCTCGGTGTTAAGCATAATTCTCTTTAACTCATATTAAGTCATTACTTAAGTTCATGCTAATGGAAGAATGCACTAGGAACTCAAACCAACATAGCATCATAATAGCTCCTTCATTCATTAGGTGAGAATATCCTTTCAACCTTAGCATCATGAATGTGTGAGTAAACCTTTCCCATCATATTCATAGTGTGTGCATTAGAATAGCCTTTCAATCAACACAATAAGATTGTCATAAACATACATAGTTCATGCATAGTAATGTCACATGTGTAATAGTGCATATGAGAATTAGATTTTCAACAACACCTTACTCACATCATAGTCATGTTCATGCATGGGGTGTGTGTGTTTGTTATTGTCCTTTTAATGACACAACAACCACATTATCATCATAGACACTTCACTCTCTAAATGTTCATAAAAACATGGACATAACATCATAATCATGCATACCCTTCTTATCTTGCTTTTAAGGATCATGTTATGTCAACACATCTAGCTTTCACCACATGAGACATCGACATAGTCACAATTCAATTACGACATTCATTCTATGTATACACTCATATACTCATATTACAGGCCATGTGAATGAAGTCCTTTCACAATAATGCCATATACAATTCAACATATATAATAGCTTCCTTCTCAAAGCCTTAACACCCATAGCTTATTCATGTTAGCTTTTACCCTTAAAGCCATAGGACTCATCTTTATATCGCAAGCCTTACTCTCAAGAAATACTTCACATGGTCCTCATGTAAACCTAATTCTCAAGGTAAACTAACCACATGCTTCATTTTTACTCAATAACAGTCATATAGCATTGAGTAAACTAAATCTTAATACTACTTCAACCATGATTCATCATGTAATCCTTAATAATGTTAGTTCATATCTACAAGATTTACTTATAATCAATTAAAGTCTAGGTGATCTAATCTAAGGCAATTCATCAAGAAGTTTATCAATCTTAGAAGGTCACATCTAAACCCTCAATTTGCCTCTTTCATGCAATAGCCCTAGGCCACATCAATTTCACCCTACAATCTTAGGTTAATCAAGCATACATGTAGAATCATACTAAAATCATGCAATCACATCATAATCTACTCACATCCAATCAATTGGACCAACTTGCAATAACATTCTTAATGTAAAGATGGACCATAGCTAGGTTGATGAACTAATGGATTCTTGAGGAATTCAACTTAAAATCATATCAAATAAATAAAACAACTATAAAAAAAACATAATTCAACCTTTAAAAGCAACTTTGAAAGGAGTCCATGCAATTGAGTTGAAACCCTAGCTCTTGGGAATTCTAGATTTGAGATAAAAGCTTTTGAAGAGACTCCTTGGGTGATAACTACCCAAGGATAAAAACTACCATACCTTCTAAAGATTTCCAGATGAAATTGAAGAAGAAAGGCTGTTGCTTGACCCCTAGACTTGACCTTGATCTTGTTCTTCAATGGAGGTTTTCTAGATAGAGAATCATTTGAGAGGAGAGTGTTTTTTGGGAATTGATTTGGGGTCTTGAGATATAATGAGTTAATAGGGTGTTTAATGACTTAAAATAGTTTATACATAAGTGTAAAGACTATATTAAATGACCCCTGCTTAAAACTAATTTATTTTGAATTACCTAAATTGGCCAAGCCTTGGCCGTGAATGAGGCAGCAACACATGTGCCATCCACAACCTAGGACTCACAGACCATGCGTGATGTCACGTCCCATCCTACAGGTCTATGGATGGTGGCTAGAACTCAAAAAATTGGGGCTTGACCTACAGAGCCTCCCCAATGGGTGTGGATGGACCTACGGGGAGTAGGTCCCTATCCGTAGGTCCTTAGATTTTTGGCAGTTTCTGACTTTTGGGCAGCATTGGGGGTTAGATATTAGGGTCCTCCTCAAGGACCCTTGGTTGGTCCTTGGGGGGTCGTACCTTGAGGTTTTAACCCCTAAACCACTCAACCTAAGCTCGGGAGGTCATTTTACACTTTTAAACCCCATATCAAACTGAAGAACACACTTGTGAGGCTCTAGTTCCACGTACTAGTTTTCCAGGTTGTTACAAAGGTGTTAGAAGTTTTCTTGGGCATACAGGTTTTTACCAGAGGTTCATAAAAGATTTCTCTAAAAATGCACACCCATTGTGCAAACTACTAGGAAAGGAGTGTAAGTTTGATTTTCATGATGCTTGTCTGAGAGCATTTGGAGAGTTGAACGAAAGGTTAGTATCAGCACATATAATTATTTCATCGGATTTGGGGCAAACGTTTGAGGTAATGTGTGATACGAGTGGGGGGGTGCTTGGTTTGGTATTGGGATAGAGGCGATGGAAGATTCTTCATCTAATTTACTATGTCAACAAATCTCTGAATATGGCTCAAAAAAACTATATTGTGACTCAAAAGAACTATATTGTGATTGAACAAGAACCCCTTACTATGATTTTCACATTCAAGAAATTTCAATCCTACTAGGTTGGTACTAAGGTCATAGTGTATACTGACCATCCTGCATTGAGGTATCTGAAGTCTAAAAAGGAAGTAAAATTGAGGCTAATTAGATGGGTATTGTTGCTGTAAGAGTTTGATTTTGAGGTGGAGTATAGAAAGGGAACATAAAATCAAGTTACCGACCATTTGTCCAGATTGGAGGAGGAAGGTATGCTCAAATTGGGAGACGAGGCTGAAATTACTGATGCATTCCCAGATGAACATGTATTGGCTGGTTCTTACGATCTTATCCCTTGGTTTTCAGATTTTTCTAACTACTTGGCAAGCAACTTGGTTCCATCGGCTTTTTCATTTCACTAAAGAAAAACGTTTATGTTTATTGTGAAGAAGTTCTTTTGGGATGAGACTTACATATTTGTGTTGTTGGGATTATTGGTTGTTGTGTGCCCGATGTTGAGATGATTAGTATACTAGAGGCATGTCATACATCTCTTGATGGTGGGCACCATAGTGGTATTCGGACTTCTCATAAAATCTTGCAGTGTGGGTATTACTAGCCTACCATCCACCAAGATGCTCATGATTTCGCCAGGTCTTGTGATTGTTGCCAAAGAGAAGGAGGAATCACATATATATATAAAAGAGAACCCTAGGCCCACCTACGTGGCGCCACCACAAACAAAGATTCTTTTTTAATTTATTTATTTCCAAAATTAGTCATCCCTTTCATGAAAAATTGTGGCTGTTATTAAAAGTTGTGACTTTTATGAAAAGTTGTGACTTTTATGAAAAGTTGTGACTTTTATAAAGAGTTGCGACTTTTATGAAAGGTTGACTTTTATTAAAAATTGTGACTTTTATGAAAAGTTGTAACTTTTATGAAGAGTTGCTACTTTTGTGATAGGTTGTAACATTTATGAAAGGTTGTGATCTTTCCGAAGAGATGTGACTTCTCCAAAGAGTTGTGACCTATCTGATAAGGCACAATAAGCATTTGTTCACACTACCCTTTGTCGTCTATAAATAGAGGGGTTCCCTCTCATTTTAAAACAACAAAAATTTTGAACTTCTTATTCTTCTACACAATTAAATATTTGATTTTGAACTTCTTCTTCTACACAATTAAATATTGTGTACTTAGCTCATGCTGAGTGGCTCACTGGCACTATTGTTTTTGTATCATTACACTAGTGATTAAAATCGTTTCATCCTGAGAGGATCTATTTCTTTAAACTTCGGGTACTAGAGGGGAATGATTTCATTAAGGAAACACTGTGCATTCAATGAGATCAATTTTTCCTTTCTGTTTCATTCTATTGTTAAAGATCTTGATATTTTTTTACAGTCATTAATTTATGCTTATGACATTAATTGTTGTTTTTGAGTACATGTTTTAGACTTTGTTGTTTATGTTTTTGTAAAGTTATTGTTATGAGTATTTGTTAGTACAGACTCAATGTAAATCCAACTACTGCAGATTCACAAAAAAACTTTTTACAGAATACATTTCTTTACAACATTATCCAAAGCTCCAACACAAACAAGGATTCCTTTTTAATTTATTTATTTCCAAAATTAGCCTTCCCTTTCATGAAAAATTGTGGCTGTTATGAAAAATTGAGACTTTTATGAAGAGTTGCGACTTTTATGAAGAGTTGCGACTTTTATGAAAGTTTGACTTTTATTAAAAGTTGTGACTTATATGAAAAGTTGTGACTTTTATGAAGAGTCGTGACTTTTATGAAAAGTTGCGACTTTTGTGACAGGTTGTAACATTTATGAAAGCTTGTGGCCTTTTCGAAGAGTTGTGACTTCTCCAAAGAGTTGTGACCTTTCCGATAAGGCACAATAAGCATTTGTTCACACTACCCTTTTTTGTCTATAAATAGAGGGGTTCCCTCTCATTTTAAAACAACGAAAATTCTGAACTTCTTATTCTTCTGCACAATTAAATATTTGATTCTGAACTTCTTCTTCTGCACAATTAAATATTGTGTACTTAGCTCATATTGAGTGGCTAACTGACATTATTGTTTTTGTATCATTACACTGATGAATAAAATGAGGATCTAATACTTTAAACCTTGGGTACTAGAGGGGAATAATTTCCTTAAGGAAACATTGTGCATTCAATGAGCTCGATTTTTCCGTTTTGTTTCATTCTATTGTTACAGATCCTGGTATGTTTTTTCGTAGTAATTAATTTATGCTTATGATATTAATTGTTGTTTTTGAGTACATGTTTTACACTCTGTTGTTTATGTTTCTGTAAGGTTATTGTTGTAACTATTTGTTAGTACAAACTCTATGTAAATCCAACTACTGCAGATTCACAAATAACTTTTTGCAAAATACATTTCTTTACAACATTATCCAAAGCGCCACCACAAACAAGGATTTCTTTTTAATTTATTTATTTTGAAAATTAGCCTTCCCTTTCATGAAAAATTGTGGCAGTTATTAAAAGTTGTGACTTTTATGAAGAGTTGCGACTTTTATGAAAGGTTGACTTTTATTAAAAGTTGTGACTTTTATGAAGAGTTGCGACTTTTATGAAAGGTTGACTTTTATGAAAAGTTGTGAGTTTTATGAAGAGTTGCGACTTTTATGAAAACTTGTGACTTTTATGAAGAGTTGCGACTTTTATTAAAAGTTGTGACTTTTATGAAGAGTTGCGACTTTTATTAAAAGTTGTGACTTTTATGAAAGGTTGTGACCTTTTCGAAGAGTTGTGACTTCTCCAAAGAGTTGTGACCTTTCCGATAAGGCACAATAAACATTTGTTCACACTACCTTTTTTTGTCTATAAATAGAGGGGTTCCCTAACATTTTAACACAACGAAAATTCTGAACTTCTTTGTAACATTTATGAAAGGTTGTGACCTTTCCGAAGAGTTGTGACTTCTCCAAAGAGTTTTGACCTTACCGATAAGACACAATAAACATTTGTTCACATTACCCTTTGTTGTCTATAAATAGAGGGGTTCCCTCTCATTTTTAAACAACGAAAATTCTGAACATCTTCTTATTCTTCTGCACAATTAAATATTTGATTCTGAACTTCTTCTTCTTCTTCTGCACAATTAAATATTGTGTACTTAGCTCATGTTGAGTGAATCACTAACACTATTGTTTTTGTATAATTACAGTGGTGTATAAAATCATTTCATCCTGAAAGGATCTATTTATTTAAACCTAGGGTACCAGAGGGGAATGATTTCCTTAAGGAAACATCGTGCATTCAATGAGCTCGAACTACAAGAAATAGCTTTATTTAAAACCAATATTTAGGGACGAGTTAATAATCCCATCTCAGAAAGTACATATATTCGGACGAGATTTTATTTCAGTCTTTAATTTTATATGTTATTGTGAAGGTTCTAAATCTGGTCTCTAGAAAAAGTAGTAACTCGTCCCAAATTAAAACTAATTGGGTCTTAATTAGAAATATATTGGAAGGCGGGAACATATTTTCACCAATAAATTAGCCGCCTAAAAAATCATCAATTCATTAAAATTCTAAAAGGAAAAGAAAACAAATAAAAGACGCTTCAGTTTTTTCTCAATGAAATAAAAAAGAACCCTATAACAGCGATCTTCTCTAGCTAACAACCAGCTTCCCTTACAACGATCTTAGCGTACGTAGCTCTCAACCAAAAATCTGTGTTTTCTCAAAACAGAGAAAACACAAGTCTTCCTAGCAGCAAACGCAACCCAGGTCTCATTGATCAGTGTTTCATCTCTGTTTTCTCAAAACAGAGAAAGCAGAGGTCTTCCTAGCAGTGATCTCCACTCAACATATATCTTCTATTCACATGTATCTCAGGTATGCCTCCACTTCTATGAGTTGATTTAATTTTTCTGTACAATTGATTTGCTGTTTGTTTTGTTTGAGTTGTAACTCGTCTTGTTTGAGTTCTTGTTCTCTAAGACTAGATGCTGATCGTTTTCTTAAAAAAAGATTCAATTTCATAGTGTGATATGATGCCAAAAGTGAAGGGGATCAATCAGTCCTTGAAGAAATATGTGTTCCTAAAGATAAATAATAATGAACTAAACTTGGAAAGCGGCACTAACAACTCAATGAGCGAAAACAATATTAAGAGATAATATAGAGAGTGTTCTGTTCAGGTTGAGAAATCTGTTATGAACTACAAGTGTACTACTAACAGGGCAAGTGAGACAAGTGATTGCAGAATATTACAACTGAATAAGTGAAAAAAAGGTAGTTTCATTTGGGTCTGAAACTGATGAAATATGTAAAACACAAAAGAACTGATACAAACTGACCTCCTCTGGTGCTGCACATAGAAGATTGAATGAGTGATAGTTTTGTTTGGGTCTGAAAATTGGAAAGCTTGATAACTTTCAAGAAGATGCATTCTAATAGTTGTTTAAAACATTCTTTCAATTTTTCCTAATTGGTTCTCTTATTTCTGTCTACTTGTATATCAGTTGTGCATCCTCTTTTGTGAGTTTTTTTCCTTCTCTAAATTTAATTTGTTGATTGTTTTCTTCTTATAGCATAGTGTATAGTGTGTGCCTAAAGAATCAATCATATTTTGACGATTAAATTAACATGAGTTGATGAACGATGAAGAAAGCAATAGGAAATTGATGCAAATTACCTCTTGTATGTGATGTACATAGTAGGTAGAAACAACGATAGTTTCATTTGGGTTTCAAAACATGAAAAAAACTCAAGATTTTTCAATAGTTGCACCATATTTTTTTCTGTTCTTGTAAAACAGAATCACTAGCTATTTTTGACAAAACTTTAAGCGCCAAAAATTTTATACAGAGAGGTAAACGAAAAGACCAGCTGAGCTTCATCGATCTTTTTTCTACTCAAAATTGCAGTTGCTCCTAAAAGTTGCCCTAGTTTGAGCTCGATCTTAAGAACGCATTGCAACTGATCAAGGTTGTCACTCTGCCCTAATCTTAACTTTTTTAGCTTAATCTTGACGTTCCTCTGCACTAATCGTTTCTTTTTCTTTGTACATTGCTGCTCTGCTCTAATCGTTTCTTTGTATCATTCCACTACAACTTTTCTCAAAATAGAATTCTCTGATCGAGGGTTTAAAGCAATCTAATGGAGGTTTATCACTATTCTGTCAACCTGGAAAAACACTGGGAGCTAAAACTCCATTTGAGCTTGAAGCAGATGAATTAGAACAAGAACACCATATTGAAGAATTGTGATGAAGTTTTACCATATCTCGAGTATGGAGAATTATTTCATATCTTCTCATTATTATTTCTGTAGGATTATTTATTTTTTATATGAAATTTATGGTTCACTTCAATTTTGTAGAGAGTTTGCACAAACTCATTAAAATGCTCGCCACCTGTCTGATGTAGAATGGAATCGACTATTTATTGAATGGTTTAAAGATAGGGTGAGTAATACATAAACATAAAAGTTGAAATTTTAATATTGTAATACTCATTATAAAGTAATCATCCTAATCTTGATGATAGGTTGCACAATTGCATAAAGGAGATTGTAGTCGTATCATGGAAGATCTGCTCTCGCTTTCACGCGGTCCTACACGATATTCGACGCATTCTAATGGTTACATTGTTAATGGATATAGATTTCATGTAGAAGATTATGATAAAAAGTTAAGGACTCAAAATTGTGGTGTCGTTGTATTGGGTGAGAATGATAAAGATAGTGAGAACCTTGATTACTATGGAGTTTTAACAGATGTGATTGAGTTGCAATTCGTCATGGATAGAAGAGTGGTTTTATTTCGTTGTAATTGGTTTGATGTGTGTGATGAAATAAAAGGAGTTAAGAAAGATGAGTATGATTTTGTGAGTGTTAATCCCGATAGATTCTTGAAAACAAATGAGCCATTTGT